>JAPMOB010208368.1:0-21349 GCA_029875015.1 Lepomis gibbosus
CAAACAGGCTACCAACACACAAGCACCGGAAACGGAAATGAGTCAACACGCTTACCGCAGTACGTCAGCACGTCGAGACTTCTGTGGCCTATAGTCTATTGCATTTCATATTAAATGCAGTTCAATCAGGACATACTTGACTGAGTAAACACCAACAATTTATTGACATGTGATACATTGAATGAGAATGTGAAAAGTCATTAAGCAATTATGCATGCAAGCTGGTCGACCTGTTACGCTCGCAGACCCCTCTGGTCCCACTGTCATACAGACCACTGAAGTCAATGCAGCCGATGACTCCAGCAACAACGATTTTTGTACCACTATTCTGTCTTTACTTTTCTGAGTAATGCTGAAACATTTTAACTTACTTTTAAGAGACAGCTGGTGTGTGTGTGTCGTGTTAAACATTACATTGAGGGGTACTATCTCTGTGTACTATCTGCAATGGAAAACAGAGGATGGCAGGCCAAAAGTGAGTCGAGTAGACACCTCTTTCAAACCATTTTAGACAGAGAGGATGCTCTCTGTCTAAAATGTGCATCTGGTGGTCCTTAAACAAGTGCCCAGACCTTCACTCTCAAGGCTGCCCAATGCTTCAAAGACTGAGCTCCCCACTGCCCATCCCTGTTGTCCAGTTCCCAGTAGTCAGACCTCTGCCTAGAACTCTAGAGAGATCTCGCTATTGTCAGCCTCCAGAGAGTCTTAAGCCCCGTTGTCAGCCTCCTGCCGGTCTCTGGAAGGTCTTTGCCTTCTGTGTCGGTCCCCTGCTCTGCCTCTGGAGTGTGTCCACCTTTGTTGGTGACCTCCGTCTAGACCTCTGGAGTATTTTCAACGTTGCTGTTGGCCTCTTGGTTGGCCTCCTGAGGGTCCCTGCCTTTGACGTCGGCCTCCTGGCCAACCTTCTGAGTGGTCTTATCTTTGCCGCAGATTTTTTCCTGGGTCATCCATCTTCTGCCACCTGCCCGGTTCCCGACCTAGATCTCGCCATTGACGACCACCAGAGAGGTCTAGCTTTCATTGGCAGCCTCCTGCCCAGCCCCCAGGGGTGTTCTGCCTTTGTTATCGAACTCCCGACTGACCTGCTGACCCTGTAACTGTATCTCTAACCTTTTCTGCCTGTTGGGCTGATCTCCAGGCCGACCTCCTGCTCTGTCCAGCCCTCAGCCTGTTGGGCTGACCTCTTGACTAGTCCTGTCCCCCTGCCCAGCTAAGCCTGTTGGGTCGACCTCCGGGTCATCCCTCTGAACTTTCTGCCCCCCCTGCTCAGTACCAAGGTGACCCGCCTGAGGGTTCCCTGTCTGGGCCCCCTGCTCTGTTCTCCGGCCGCCTGCCTGAGGTCTCTGTCTGGCCACCCCAATATCTGCCAGTCTGCCTGTAATTCCCGGGATCGCCCCATTTCTGGCCTTCGTTTTGGACTCTTTTGGGATCTTGTTTTTGTAGTACTTTTACTTTGTAAAGTACTGCAAAAATAGTAATACTACTTAGTAACAAGTAGTTTTCCAAAAGTCTGTCTGGTCAGTTCCTGTCTGGTTAGTGTGAACTGAGAGTTGGTTTTCTGAACATTCTAAAGACTAAAACCAACTAACTTTAGAATGTTGGTGTTAGTTGGGCGCAGTTGGAGCAGTGTGCAAGCACCTTAACAGACTTTTACAGTGTGGTATTAGTACTTTTACATAAATAAAGGATCTGAATACTTCATCCACCACGTGTTTTAGTCTTTATTACTTGCCTGTACTGACCAGATAATTTAGCGAGATTTTCACGTCTTGTCTCTTTAGCACTTGTCTCCAAAAGCACTGCATAGGAACAAGCACATTTGATTGCCTTAGTGCGCAAAACCCATCTTGTTGGGCACAATGACAGTAAGTTAAAACAAAAACTCTTGAAGGCGATCCATGGGCAAGTTCAGAAAGATATTTTGGATTCAGGTGGGGGGAAAGTGTGTCAGCTATGGTATCATTTGCGACTGATATGTTGCTGCAGTGACAAAAAACAGGAGTAGTAGTCGTTGGCAAGATGTACTGTGTGTATGTATATACGTATTAGAATTAAAACAACACACTTACTGCTCTCTGTCAGCTCAGTGTCAGCACTGATGTATTGTCTTTGGACCATTTAAAATATTAATATTTATTCAGGTTGTGATTGTAGATCATGTAATTAACATTTGTGTGACTGTTTAAAGACTAATTTCTCTCCATTCCCATATGTGAATAGCCAACTTACAGAAAGGTGAAAACTGATTCAATGTAATTAAAATCAATTCAATTTTATTTATATAGCACCAATTCATAACAAAAGGTTCCTCACTACACTTTTTATATAAGTCTACACAGTATTCTTTGTAATATTATTAAGAGAGACCCAACTATTCCCACAATGAGCAAGCACTTGGCAACACAGGCAGGGAAAAATTTTCTTATAGCAAGTAGAAACCTTGAATAGAGTGCAGTTAAAATTTGTGTCTATCAGAAACAAGTATTTTTAGTTGACTGTTAGATATAACTTCATATATTGGTCAATGTATTTCAAGTCTTACTGACAAATCAAATGCGAAATGTCATACTAACTTAGACACGTCGGGGTCCTGCCCTACGCAATAAAAAGGGACTTGTTATTCTGGAGGCAGTGATGCAGTGGTAAATGTTGTGGTGATTGCTGTTGTTGTTTGTAGAGCTGCACCACCGGGGAATATTCTTCAGAAATTGATACAATTAGTCAAATAAACAAGCAGCTATTAAAAAAAGGACACAAAACACAAATAGGAAATTTTGGCATAAGCTTTTAATGTTTTTATTCATTTTTTAGCTTTTCTCTTTAAACTGAACTCGTTTGCTTTTTCCCAGTTGTTTTTTAAATTATTATTCATCTGTTTTTTTTTATTAATCCTATCAGTAAAGGATTAGAGTTGCTCAGGTAAATCAGCATTCACAGTCAAACCTTCATACGTTTTTAACAACTGTTTTTTATAAGTCTCTTTTTCACAAATGCTGTTGAATTATTAGTTTCACCTTTTTTGTTCTTTACATAACAAAAATAGAAAATGTAAATAATAAACATTCCATTGAAATATATGTTATACAGTTGTTGATTCTTTTTATTTTATTTTTCTCTATTCAGTGAATTGACAATAAATTTAAATCCAGCATCAGTCTTTATAAAGCATACACCCCTGTTCATTTATGGAGGGAAGCCTCTTGTCTTTCTGTCTCTGTCTTCTTTTTTTCTCTGGCTCTATCCAGTGGACACATACCAATCCATCCAAATTGTGAGACAATCAACTAATCAATTTATCAACTAAGTACTCAACATTGATATAAACCCCAGAGTATCTATCAAAATCCAACATTGAGCAAATCTGGATCTGGATTTTCGGCATGATGTGTTTTTCTGTTTATGAAAATCTGCAGCATTTGGAAAATGAGTAAGAGAAGGCACAGCAAAATTAGCACAAGATGATAACCAAAAATTGACCTGAACAGATGAGGAGGTAATGTATCAGGTAATGGGTAGGCAGCTTGTCTCAAAATGAAAAAGTAAAATTTTCCATGGCCTCAGCATCCATAATTCAGTGAAAGGTTGTGAAAGCAGTGGCAAAAGTGAAGAGAAAGATGACCCAAGAATTGTTCTGTTCTTACTTCTGAATATGTTCTGAAATGGTGACACTGAAAAATGAAGAATCCCAATGCCAAGCACCAAACCCTTGACACAGCTGCAAAGCTTCTGGAAAACTATGACTGGACTTAAAACTGAGCCATTTTTTGTCTCTGCTGCTTTTTTCACTATGCCACTGACAGAGATGCTCACAAGTCTTTGAGCTAAAGTCCAAGTCAAGTCTCAAGTCTGTGAGCAGGAGTTCAAGTCACGTCTCAAGTCACTCGTGGTTTTAATGAATGTTGTTTTAACTGCTGTGTTCAAACCAGGCTGCACATAACACTGCATAGTTATAAGGGATTCTGTAACTGTAACCTGTTTTTCATTTACAGAGCACAACCATGTAATGTGCATACTAACCATCTTTGTTTGGGTCTTGTTGTATGAAGTTACATTAAGCCAAAGTTTATGATGAATGGCACAGCAGCTGCCGGTGTTTGCTGTACTCTCTCACAAGTGGCCGCACATCTGATACATAGTATGTGTTACGTAGGTAGGTACGTAGGTTATAGGTAACGTATGGAGGGAATAACAGCAAGCACATCAGACGTTTCCTAAAAATAAACATTGTTCACGAGTCCCGCACCTCGAGTCTGAGTCAAGTCTGAAGTCACTGTGTGTACAACTTTAGTCGGACTCGAATCAGGGTCTCAAACTCAAGTCCCCATCTCGGGCCACGGAACAATATCCATGCCTGTGTTACTGAAAAAAGCACTAGAGAAAAATATGAATGAATTAGGGGGGGGAAAGTTGTATTTATGTCATACATTGTATCTTCTAACCTGACAGAGAAAGGAAGAGGGAAAGACGAGGACCTTTGCTTTTTTGATGGAGGAGAGGCTTCCCTTCACATGGTTATTTGCAATAAAATTAAAGTCATCATTTTAAAGTTTCCCATGCATGCATTTATCTCTGCAAAAATAGGATAGAAAAACACAAGAACAAGGGATGCAAAAAGAAGTTTCTTCCTCAAAATAACTTTTAACCTTTATAGGTTAAGGTGGAGGAAGGAGTGGAAGAATAGGAGAAAATGACAGAGAGAGAGAAAAGAAAAGGAGGATGGGATGGAGTGGACGAGAGGTTGCCGCAAGAAATGCAGGCTGGAGTTTTAAAGCCCAACTTGCTAGCTACAAACTGAATCAAAAAATATTCTAAAATATTTAGGTTAAGCATTGTATTTTGATAAAATATACTTATATGGATTGTACTCCATTTTAGCCTTTCTAGTCTTCCGACCTCTCATCTATGTAGTGGCTGCCATGCACTAGGTCTGCTTATTTGCTTTACTATAGAGATTTAATTTATGATGTTAGGCTAGCTAACTTGTTCATCCATACTGTGTAGGCTTGTAGAGCTAGGCCACAACCACCAAGCTAAGACAATTTTAACTTACTGCCACTTATTTATTTTACTTATTAAATACTTTGGATTTTTATAGTTTTGGGCAAGCTAACTAGTGCTAATTAGTGGAGCTAGACCAAAACTAGCTTACTTAAACTTTCACTCAGGATGCGCTACCTTCAGCCAGCCAGCATGGCACATGCATGGAAGTTTGACCCTCTGGATAATTTCTGCCATGTTGAATTATCACCCACCAATCAAATCTGGCTTTGTAAAATACTAGCATCTAGGCCTTTAAAACTCCAATCAGCATTAAAGCAAGGTGTGGAGTGTGACAGCAGGCAGAGCCACTCCTCTGCATCTTGTCCTGATATGTTTGGTAATCGTTAGGGTTTCAAGTTAAGTTATACTATTGGTTAGTTCAGCTGTCAATCTTCTCACAGGGGCCTGGCTTAGCTCTTCCTGCACAGCATACTTTCTCTCTTATGCACAAGTGATTTATACTGACAAACACATACTTCTTACACACACTCATTTTCACACATAAACAAAACCAGTCCAATAAAAAGAGCTTATGCCATTATTGCTGTGTCCCCACTACACTGCAGTGGAATAATCAAGGTTTTTATTTGTTTTTAGAAGTGCCCTGGTCACTTCCAGGTCGTCAAATACTGATGCTTTGCCTTTTTAGTGCCTGTATGAGACCTTAACAAACTACTTGCTAAGGTACTAGGAAGACACATTATTCATGTCACGTGATGTCAGGACACGTTACGACCTGGGAATGAGTCCGGGCTGTAACTGCGCAGAACTACTTCATCTCCTACTGGCCTACAAGTCTCTATTATGTCTTATTTAGGTTGGCTTCTGAAGCAATATTGCTACAGTAACATGCCTTAGCAAATCTGTGGAGGGAGAGAGGTGCCCTAGTGTGAAGAAGGAAAAATATTTTTCAACCCTTCAATGTCAACAAACCATTTTGTAAATTTTGTACTTGTGTGCTTTTTGTTGCAATACTCATTTACATCAGGCATTACATTTGGCAACAAACCAAAATGTTTGACAATGACTGCTGTCAACTAAGCCTGTATATTGCAAACTGCTGCTGTGGAGATTGAAAGATGAGTGTTCAAAGCAGCAAGGGTCTAATGACAAAGTTGCATTTTGGGAATTGAAGGATTCAGCCTTTTGGGTTGACACATGCCTGTCAGAATATCTGCTACTGAAATAAATTGCCTACCTAAGCTTTACCATTGTTGGCTCAGTCACATACCACTTTATAAGTAACCATTTAGGTTTTACATCTACAGTGTGGCATGAAGTCCTCCTGTATGCATTAATTGTTCAGTGAAAAGTGTATAACCAGATTAAAAGTCTGTAACGTGAAGCTCTCTCTCTCTCTCTCTCTCTCTCTCTCTCCAGTGTCAACGATGACAACATTTTCCCCCCTGACTGCAAATACCCCTTCTGAGACACATGACCAATTGTTCTCTAACAGCACAATGACATGAAGCCTGTAGCCCAACTGGTGAATGCTTTGGCTGTCTTTATGTTCACTGCATGCTTGAATACAAAAGCATTCATTCAGTTATGATCTTTATGATCATAATTGCATGTAAAATATAGAAAATATATGATATGTAAGCCAAAAACAACAGTTTTAGCAAATATAAATAAATGCTGAAAGCAATATCAACCTACAAAATGTATGACATTGAAATAAGTTGTGTTCACCTTGGTCTAGCTACAGTACAGTACCTGGTGAGCTTATATTATTCTTAACAATTTCAGAAGCTGTAATTTTTACCTTTAGGAAGACATGATTAAAATTTCAGAACCGATTCCAAATCTCAGTATATAATGTACTACATAAAAAAGAACATCCTGGAAGCAATGAGGCCCTATTGCAGTGTAAAAGGTCAGTTGGGCACAGTTTAGACCAAAAGGACAGTACTTCCAGGTTACAAGTAGCATTTTAGGGATCTGTATTTACTCATTGAAATGATCATAATTTTCATTTGAAACTATTATTTGAAACTTTTACTGAATACACAATAAACACTGCAGCATCATTCCACCTCTCCGATTTTGATACAGTGTATTCCTGAGAAAGGCTCTGTTTACTAATAGATTTTTGGCTCCCCGCTATTTGGTAACACTCCCCCAGAAGGACACGTGTATGTCTGAAAAATTCGTAATGAAAAAAAAGAGAAATGCTGTAACCCTCTTATTTTTCTGCTGTGGAGTGTGATGACCAGGACTTGATATTAGAACACACCCACCTACCAAATGTGGATAGAATTCCCCAGTGACATATAACACAGTCACTCTTGCTAGCCGCTTTTGCAGGTGGCATTCATAAGGCTGCCCCAACAAGTCATTAGAAGGGTCATAGAAACAGAGGGTAACGTGACGCAAAGTCTGCTCCGAAGCTCTCTGCTCCATCAGTCATCACTGTCATAACTGTAATTAGCCCTGCACTGTGAGCAGGACGTACACTTTTACTTTCTCTGACTGTGTGGAAATCTGATGTTTTCACATCACAGATGACAAAGAAATGCATTAAAATGTGAGTCTTACTGGTAAAACATGAGACTCATGTATGCTGATGAAAAAAAAGGAACAAATAGACAAACAAAGTACATATACTTTGGTAAGCAGCTAGTAACCACTAGCCACAGTGGCTGGTGAGCAAAAAAGTTAATGTCAAGCCCTGGTGACAACATACAATTTTGAATAATAAAACATGAATGTATACCAAATAGTAACATTTGTGGTTCACACAGTGCACAATGTAGTGCAAACCAAGCTTCATATCGCTATGGCTAATCCACATTTACAGATTTTCCAACACTTGCAGACTGGCTAATTTAATGGGCACATTCTTGGTCTGTGAGGCTGTCCGCAATTCATCAAGTTCACAAAGGGCCTTTCCTGCAGATGTGCACAATAATAAAGTGAAAATAATCACAGTTAAGGGAAAGTTTTTCTGTGCATGTCAACCAAAATATATGTTAGCTGAACTATAGAGCAGCAGACCCAGCACATTAATAATAATTTAGATGCACACTTTGGTAAGAGTTACAAGAACTCATACCAGTACAAAAAAATGTCTTCATTTTTGTCATATGGAAGATTTTGTTCCCTCACAGCCCAGTAATGTGATGATGGCTGAACACGTCATGGTACGTATGCTCAAACTTTGGGCGGTCCAGTCCACAAATCCCAAGAGTAGACATGATTTAAACCTACTGAGCAAGCATTTCTATCTGCCCAGAGAGCACGATTGCAATATAGCAATGATTTCATGAACAAACTCTTTTAGATTAATAGCCCTTGTTGAAAAGTGTAAAGTACAGCTGGCTGGTGAGTTAGGCAAAAGCTGTGACATCTGAAATCTAAAATGTGGGTCCACATAGTCTCACAAGCCAAATACCAATTAATACAGAGCAATTCAAATAAATAAAACAGCAACAAACAATGAGCATTAATGATTACATGATGTATAATAAAGATATGAGTACCAGCACAATCCAAATCTAAATATGTTCCCAACTACAGTGTTTTTTTGTATTAATGCATCTGTCCAGTACCTGCAGTCCACCCAGTTATTCCGCCACCTTCAAAGGTGGATATTTCCCTCACTTTAATCTAAATCTGTTCACAGATTGTGAAAAAATACACAGCACAAGAGCCAAGATGGCTGCCTCTCACTCTGGGGGAACCACCACCACTGCCTAGGAGCTGCCATTCATCCAATGATGCTAGTCTGACTAATGAGCTGTACACTATATAGCTCCGTGCCTCTGCTATCATCTCACCAGGGAAAAATGGTGCTCTAAAATTGAATTTGTTTGAATTAAATATACATATATTAATCATACATTGTCTCAATAGGTTGTATTAGCAGGTGACAGACCCAGGCTATTTCAGTGTTCACCTCATTGTAGGAGTTTGACCACAGTGCTTAAATGAGACTTTACTATGAGTTATTGCCTATTACCTCACCAGAAAACTACTAGTCTTTCAAATTGGGTCACTTTTGTGGATAATATAGTTTATTATCCACAAAAGCCTCCATTATAAAGTCTCTCTCTATAGGCTCTCTCCCTCACTTCCTGCAGGTGTTTCTGGCTCTGGAGCTATGGAGTCTGGATCTGTGGTTAGGAGGTAGCCTGTGTGGTTATGCCTGCTGCTACCATTGTTCCTCCCCAACACCCTGCTACAATTATTATTACTAGTTTTCTAGTAATAGTATTCCAATGAAAACGCTACTAAAGCAAACATTTGCAGACAACAGTATTTAGTTTTTGTGTTATGTTTTGAGGCTGGATTTGAATAGAAAACAAAAGAATCACTGTATTAATAGAATGTTTCAGCCGTCAGACTGTCATCAGGCAAAATATATAAGGACAAACAGTTTGTCTGTTACAGGGGTATTGTATAGATTTCAGTGGCCACTATTGGTGCGGTTTTAAGTTTGCAACCAGCTGTGTGCTTGTCTGCGTGCTTGAACCAAACTTGAACTCATTAGCGAGGATAATCAGAAACATCCGAAACGCTTTCAGACAAAGATCCCACAATTAACGGGCATGCCGTCTGTGGCTTTTCTCACAGACATGTTCCGGCAGTACTACCAATTACTACCAATGTTCCCGGCTCAGAGTTAGATGAGTCTCCCTACCTTGCCTACAGCGCAGCGAGCCGGCATATTGGCACAATCCTTCGGGGGAAAAGGGCTATATACAAACACAGTCACACAACATGCTGGAAACTCAGGTAAACTCCTACTGCAGTATTACAATAATATTTTTTTATCAGCTTGAGGTTAAAGTAATCCATGCTGAATTCATTTTAATGTTACATTTAATCCATTTAGCCGTCATGAAACATCAGCGTTAGCTCGCCTGCTGCTTTTCAGTAACCAGCCTTATTTGTGTCTCATTCACCGGACGCTAAGCAAAGTCAGCCCAGCCAACATGTATTGGATGATAATGAAACGGTCAAGCTAGACTGAATTTTATGAATAAGATTTTTTCCTTACTTTATAATAATTAGACTGCAGTAAGTAACATTACTGTAGAGAATGGGTTGTCCTGTGCTTTTATGTTGCATTATTGAATATTATGTGGGTCACATTAGTTACGGCGATTGAGATGGTGAAGAAGCTGTGTACCAGACTAAAACGAGAATAAATCTAAATTGAATGTTATGAAGCAAACAGCGGTTTATCTAAACTAAAGTAGCTGGCCCTGTTTTTCATCAGTATAGGCTATTCTAAACATATTGCTCCACATTTGCTTCGTACATTACATCATTTCTTGCATGCTGAAATCTACACTTTGATATAATTCTGGTGGTACACAGGATAGTAATATAGATCAGTATAGTGTATTGCACTGGATAATGTTAGCAACTGGTCGGCATTAGCCAGTGAGCGAACAATCAGCCTTTCTGATCTTGAGTGTTTTCACCCAACATCATTTGATTTCTGTTTGGCCTGACAGGCTTCAGGACATAAAACTTTGTCTTTGTTTTTTGTCCTTACATTTTTATCCTTGCTGTTTGTAATGGAGTCTGTGTCCGGTGTAGTCTGTGTAGTCAGAGAGACGCTCGGGAGCGTGCATGTAGCGTCCCGATACCTTCGCATTAAATGAAGAAGAGTGGCTGCTCAAAGCAACAGAGAAAACAGGCGCAGTGTTTTTCATAAAGCCCATTTACAAAAAGGCAGTTAAAATTTGATTTCTTAATAAAGTAATTTCATTGAAAAACTACATATAGCCCCTTTAAAGTCAGTTCAACAAAAAAAATGTCCATTGTGCTGAATTCTTTTCGTTTTCTTTTCAATAATTTTTAGGCAACAAAAGGGATTTTGTATTACATACCTGACACAAGACCATAATGTATGGAAATAACATTATATGTAATATGTTTGAAAAGTTAATAAATAACTTAAACATAGGGTTTGTCTTTCTTTTGGAATGCTTTTGGTGGCCAAATTGAATTGATCTGGGGAAATTTGGATTTGGGTATTTCTGTGTTTGTTCAAACTTCAGGGCAGCATGAATTAATCATTGCAACCATAACCCCATACAACATGAATTCCTTCTAACCACTAAAAGGTAACCCTGAGCCTATCAGGTAGTAATTTATTTTAACTCCAATGCTAACTGATAACAATGAAAGGGACATTCTCATCAGACGTAAATCTAAGCTAGTGGATACTGTCCTGAATGATGAGGCAGCCATCTTTATCTTTTCACTGGAGGAAGTAAACAGACTTTCCTGGTTCTCTGCGTGGGTAAAAAAAAACTGAATCTGTACCTTATTCTGTTTTATTCTTGAAAGCAGACTTCAGATGAGGTTTCTAACCTCGAAGGTGTGGTGTGCCTTGGATAGTTCCATGGAAAACAACAGACAATGTCATTTCAGATACACAAAATCAATCCCGTAAGCAGCACAGTTCTCTTCGATAGTCCTAGGTCCAGTTCGTAACACAGACAGACAGACATACACAGCTGCCTTGGAGAGTGTTACAAATGAGGGTTCTAGTAAAAGGTTACCAGAGGAAGAAGAAAGAGAAGAAAAAGCAGAAGAAGCGGAAGAAAATGAAGAGGAGGAAGAAAATGCAGAGTAGCGGCCAAGGTGAGAAGTAGTAGTAGTAGTAGAAGTAGAAGTAGACAAACTTGTAGTAGCAGAATAAGTACTTGCAGAAGTTGGGAAGAGTCATCTTGGATTTTAGAGGGGTGGGGATCTCCTAAGATTTCTTAAAGAAAACATAACTGGGTAGATGTTGCAACCCTTTTTTCTTAATTATTTGTCATTAAAAACATTTTTTATTTGTTGCATATAACATAATTCTAGTTAAATTTCCATGTTTAAATTCTCAATTTCTAGCCCTGTTATTCATGGGGGTAATCAGAATGGCTTGCAGAAGTCATGCAGAATATTCATGCTGGTAAACAATGTTAGAAAAATGCTTTTCTAATTTGCAATCGCTGCCATATTTTTGTCCCTAGAATAGTTTCTCAAAAATGTTCTCCAGTTTCTGCTGAATACATGCTTTCTTTAAAAAAACTCGTTCTTCTTGCCCAACATCCCCAGAGGTATAGAGCGTATGGTCTGCAGAATTTCCTTCCCCCCTCCCTCTTTTCCTCAGAGGAGGAGGGCGCTCCTCCTCATCATCATGCCTTCTGAGAGAGCAGCTTGCTGCAGGAGATGCACATATTAGCAGCCAGTCCAGGTGGTTAAAAAGTAGCTTAAATAATCGTGACGACTTTGCATTGACATTGCTGGGTGAAAAATATATGGTCTCTCTCCCCCATTTTTTTTAATCCATCCATTGTGTCTTTGACTGTCTTTTTTTTCGGATTTTAATTAGTTTCATTCATGCCATGCAGTTTTGCTAAAGAGGAGGTGCAGCAGGGATGCTGAGGTGTATGGTAGAAGGCGGTTAAGATACTGTAAAGACTTAAGGGAGAAAGAGAGGGTGAGAAAGAAAGTAAGAGGCTCAATCACATTTTCTTTTTCAAAGACAACTTTTTTAAGTAAATGTTAGGGCCAGTGACCTGTCTTTGATGGGTTCAGTTCACACCAACTGGTACATCCACCCATAAATCTGTCTTTGGATTAATTCCCAATGTGAATCACAAGGTGGATTAAAACTGGCTCTCTGACATTTGCTGATATCTCAGTATCTAAAATGATCAGTTGAATTTGAAGTCCCAGTCTGTCAACTGCCTCCCAGAATATTCAGTTGATATCAAATAGACTTCTTTCAAATAATCATGTAATATGATGTCTTATGTTTTCTGATATGTATGAGTAGATTTCAGCCTGCTGTTAGATGTCCTGTAGCTCAGCAGAGATTAGCAGGACAGCCCGGCCTGTGCAGCCCAGCGGCAACACTGAATCAGACTCTGCCGGAGTCGTTAGACATCATGTTGGACCACCCCTCACCTTGCATAGTGCTTTGAAATAATGGAACAATGGAATCAATAGTTGTGAATGCAGCTTCTTGAAATGATCATTCTTGAAAGAACATCTAAATTACAGTGTGGAAAAAAGACGGCATTCCTTGTCGCAGTCCGTCATAGGCCCTCTGGCTGCTACGCTGGGAGCATCCATCCTGTTGTTTGCTCTGAAAATCAGTTCAAAAGAGGTGGAAATGTTTTCTTTCCCATCTTAAAATGGCTTACATTTGATCATAAGCTTTATCTTCGGTGGGATCGTCAGCGAGATTGCATATGAATGTGTCACACAGGTGATGAAAATGTTCAGGTCAGACTGTCAGTGACGCTGATGATTTCTACCTCTCATCTTCTTTTTTTCTCTTCCTCTCTGTCTCCCTCCCGTTTTCTACAGTGAATCCCGTGGTGGGTGATGGAAGAGCAGCAGTGTAAAGTGTTTTCCCTCTTCTTGTAGGCATATTGGGATTTAGAAACTCAGCACTGAAAGGGAAAAAGAAAAGAGAATTTAGTGACCCTCAGACACAAGAACATGGCATAGAGTTTGATCTTGCCCTGATGAAGGCTGGTTAAAAAAGTTTCATAACAATTTTTGCGCGAGTGTACAACCCATAAAAGGTTATTCAAAAGAGAAGATATCTCAGATGCAGCATTTAATATTGATTTGATTTACCTACACCAATTAGGAACATCCAGGTTTATTGCAGATTTATTTATTGCAAGTTCAAAGCCCACTTTGCACAAATGTCAGTAGAATGACACTGGTGGGTTCTTTGATTTCATAAGAATGGTATCTGCACAGTCCTGGAGACGGTTGCACCAGCTGTTCGTAAGATTAAACCTATACTAGATTTAATGTGAGTGTTTACTAAGTTTTCAGTAAAACTAAACTGAAATGAATTGGTACTAATGTAGAGATTAGTTGATACTAAGTATTAACATTCATTAACTGCGTTAAACTGCGTTCAGTAACTACATTATTATAACTAATTTATGACCTGTTTAGAATGATTAGTAAAAGAGGTAATCTGGAATATGGTCAACACGTGATTTGAAACTTGATAAATGTTGTGAAATAATTATGTCATTTTAAAATACATTTCACAAAACCAACGCAATATACCTCAAATTACAAAAAATTGTAATGCTAAAATTTGACTCAATGAGTAATAATCACTTAGGTGAGATTAATTTATTCAGTTAATCTCTCATTTTACTTAGTTTAGAATACTACTATACTTCTAACTCTGAAACAACATATTTGTCGGTATGCAGATATTATTAAAACAAATATATCACACTATTATAGATATAAGATATATCTTTTGTGTCCATTCAGCTATAATTTTTGGGAGATTGGTTGTGATTGGACAGTGCTATAGATGTTTCCTAGTAAGTGATTTACACATTACTGTAACTCTTTATTAGTTAAGACATTTCTTAAGTTTTAATGTTGCAGCCTGATTTCAGGACTTGGGAAGGACTTAACATTCAGACTCCATAATGGATTTATGAATAGTTGGTGCAACCCAATACTGAGCTGCTATTGGTCAATGAAATGTTTCTATCAGGGATTTACATTTTACATTTAACAGAGGACCAGTTTTACTTCTAGGACTATGAAAAGCCAACCATCAGGAGAGTCAGGATTTTTAACCTAAACTGAAAATAATTTTATCACAGAAAATTTTATTTTCAGCTGTCATCCAGTTACTTTGATTTCCATTTCATCTTCTAAAAATGATTTGATATCTTTCTGTGGAACCACATTAGGTATGTGCCTGATTCCCAAGAGTCAAAGTTCTTGTTTGTTGACATAAGGTACTGTGGCAAAGTTTTTGGCAGCTGTGGAAAAATAACAATAATACGTGCCTAAAACTCTTGCATAATACTGTATATGTCACATTTTGGCCGTTTATGCATTAGCAAAATTATTATAAAATTCATAAAATCTATAATGTCAGTCAAAAGACATTTCTTTTACTTTTCTAATGCAGGACTTTTACATGTACGGGGTATTTTTATATTGTTGTATTAGTACTTAAGGAAAATATTTAAGTACTTGTATACTGACGGGTGATGACTGAGCAAACTCCATTTGCTTATAAAAAAAGTGAGATGTGGTAGAAAGCTCCATATCAAGCTAACAACTGAATGTTGATTTGAAGTTGAGACTTTTTTTGTATGTATGTATCTCTATGTCAAAGTCATGGCATATGGCACACAAAGCATAGTGCTGTAATTGCAACCACTGACCATATGCATTTCAGCAACAAGTGCTCCAACTGCGTTATTTTGTCTTTTAACTTCTTGTCTTGTCTATTTATTCAAATTTTATCAGCAAATATTATCAGTAAAATATTATTTGCCAACTTTGAGAAATCTTTAGTTGGCTCTGTGAACTGATCAATACTGCATATTTTAACTTTTATTCACTATAACTAGCAATAGCAACTGGAAGTTAAAAGACAAAACCAGAAATGGAACAGATGAATAAATGGGCTGGCTGCATAAGGTCAATATTACTACATTGAAATATTGACGGTGTGTCTATTGCTTAATCCAAACGAGACTGTTGCCAAAGAGGCTGAGGGAGTTCCTTTCATGTTATTATTGAGATTGATAGTTAGCCATTGTTGAAACCCTTTCTTTATACTGCTGCATAGCTTTCCAAACAACAGGTTGGAAAGTTATACTGTAGGTTCTCTCAGGTTGGAAGTACAGTGCACCAATTCACTTCTACAATGGCAGACAGAGTGTGCCTAATCTAATCTGTAGTTTCCAGTGGTAGTCAGTATGTAAACTGCAGCAACATAATATTGTACATTGAGGCAAGGAAATGATAGGCCAAACACAGTACTAAAGCAGCCAGCCACAAGAGGTGCATGCAAGTTCACTAATAACACGGAGCTTGAATGTGACCCCCACATCTCTGTCTCTGTAACTCACATGTACAGATACAATCTGCAGAAGTCCTCTGATATAAATGTATGCTAATTAAGAAGCTGATGAAACCAAGACACATCGAAGCCACAAACTTAATGAAATCAAAAGTTTAAACCAGAGGACTTCGGCCAACCAGGATTGGGCCAAAATCCAGACAAATAGATGAGTAAAAAGGAGTAAAAGTGTGTTCTGCACATACACAGACCAGACCTTGGCCAAATAAATACTATTTTTAGTTTTTGTTTAACTTTAGCCATTAGAGCGGTTTGCTGAATCAGGTCAGTTCATTTGTAATTAGTTTCACTTTGGTGCATTTTGTGTTTGTCCGAATGAAAGACTACAATTCTTCTGCACCTGTGTGGGATAAAACAAGCTGTGCGGTAGTGTTTGTGAAGGCAGTTTGACCCAGGTGTGGTACACACAAAGGCTACCTGAAAAATAAAGGTAATAGAATGCAGCACACAACACCAACACACACAGAGCATAAACCAACACAGAACAACACACAGGTGAGGAAACACAACAGAGATACACATTCTTACATGGAGAAGCGGTGTTGCTTCTTTCTTTCTTTTCCTCCTCCTCCTCATCATCACCACAACTTTCTGTCTTCCCCAAACTTTTCCTCCTCCATCTCCTCCCTCTGATGCTGCTCGGCTGACAATCCACTCAGAACACATAATCTCATAGCACATTTACCCTTCCTCCCCATCTACAATATATGACTGCAGTCTTTTCCATTCATTTAATGTCCATTCCTGTCTTCCTCCTTGGTGAAATCCAGTGTATGGCGAATCATTTTTCAAATTGCGAAGGTACTCAAATTTCACTCAGTTGTTTTTTTTGTTTTTTTGCTGTGAGAAACTTCAGGGTGGGGGAATGGATAGTGTGTTAAGGGAAAAACTCTCACAGTCTAGGGGATGACACTGGGAGAAGACAGGAAGAACATTTGGACAAGGAAAGCAAAATAGCATTTTTTAAAGGAGGGGGTTAGAGCCACAAAACAGAGCACATGGCATTCCAGGCACAGAAAAGATAGGACTGCTCGATTTTTTTCCTTTTCTCTCTTTTTCATACATACAGTACATCTTTAAGGAAACATGACTGGATAGGAACACAAGGGGTCCAACAATTTGAGAAAGAGATACCTGAGTTGTGAATGGATGGAAAGGATAAAAACATTGGCAACAACAGACAGAAAATAAATAGCCAGCAGTAATTTGGATTAAAAACGTGACTTTTGAAGGGTGCCTCTGCAGTGTGGTTTCTCACTAGGTAGTCTTCAAAGATATTTTGAACAAACACACCCTGAGATATATCCAGATCCAGTACGAACTGAGAAGCATTTAACTGGTCTGAGGCTCATGCAGGAGGCAAGAGTTTAAATCATAATCTTGAACATAGTTTACACTTAAAGATGAATTGCATGTCTGTGAAGGGACACAGACTCTGGTCTCCTGCATGAAATTCTGACACACTGTATGCCCAACCACCTCCCTGATTTCCATACCTTTTTCCCACCTTGCAAAAAGTCAAAAAAATTCCTGTGATGAAACTGAAAGTTGGCACTGTGACCCAAGTTTGCAGTTAATACTGTAATGGCCCAAGTATATAAGTAATATAAGTGGGAACCACATTATATACAAGGTTGGGTTCAGGGTGGGTTTGCTCAAAAGGTGCCCGCAGTCAGTTTTGGTTGAGTTCCTCTTGCAGGTTATGCTGTGTTCCATTTAACTCGGAAGGTCGGAGCTGGGAATGATGTCATATCCGAGTTGACGGTGTTCCTGTTAACAAGTCGGAAAACCTAGCTCAGCCAGCCACTGTTTACAATTAGCCAGGTTAGCTATTGATACGGCGGTTGATTAAAAAAAAATTCATTGTGCGGTGTTTACTCATACTCAACACTGTAGCAACACGTCTACAGTAAGCAGCTGGACAGCACAGAACATTTCTATGAGTCATTAGTACACAGTGCTAATAAACACTACAAACTACAGCTTTCACTAACTGTTGATACAGCCACCTTGGATCGCAAAGTCGGCAATCCATCTTAAGGGGTGTTCCCTCGGAAATTCCGACTTCAAATGAAACACACCATTAATCCTCATCCTTTGTGGAGGTTACATTGAATTATTGTATTCTCACATTGCAGAGGAATCCTTCTTCTGAATTCACTGCAAGTTTAAAGGTGTAGACAACAGGACAGGACAGAAGAAGATGAAAGATGACATGGACAGGGTAGCAATGAAGAAGGAGACGAATGAAAACGATGGGACAGGGACATTGTGGTGAGGAGGTATCTTGGGAGGAGATGGGTCTCTGCTCTGTCTTGCAGAAGAGGAACTGAGACCGTGATGGAAGAAGCTGGATTTTTTTTTTCAAGTCTTAGCATTAGTTCACAGTTACTGCTTCTTTTTGCATATATCTGATAAGAGCAGGACTTTCAGAACAGTTCTCTGTGAAAAGAGAAGCAAAAGAAAGAAGAAAAAAATATAAGCTACGATTGTTAATGTTTCTCTTATTGATAAGATCGATAAGAAAGCAGCTATACAAGACCTACTAACCTATGAAACGTAACCCCTTCCCATCCTGTAAAAATAAACTTTACCACCCCCAGCCCCGTGACAGTACCTAACCTGGTCTGTTCCGACCAATAGCATCATATCATTTTGGCATGCATAATGTCAGCCCATCCCACCTCTTGCATTCAAAGAGGTGAAGATTGTTTGTCCTGCATGCTTTGTAGTGCATATGTATGTGTCTAAACACACATTCATACACACTCTTAGTATTTAATGTTATATACACATTCATAGAGCTTGAGAATAAAATCTTATCAAACTTCCTCACATTAATCATATCTGTGTCCTTATTGCTTGCGATGGAAATCCATGCAGATTCCTCTACAACATAAACTTTACATATGTACATCAACATGATAAAAGCGACCAATCAGCAGTGGCCGTAGAGAAAGTGACAAATGCAGTCAAAACAAATGGACATTGGAAAGTGAGATGAGTATAAGAAGAGAATGATAGGTGCAGAAAGTGTGTTCACATTTGTGTGTGTGTGTGTGTGTCTGTGTCTGTGCCTGGTGTGTATGTCTGATAGGTAAGGGGGTTATAATGATTTTCCAAATGGGAATTTAATCTTGAACGCCTAGTGGATTAGAACCACAAGACCAATCATTCATACATGAATCCAGATTAAGTTGGACTTCTGAGGCTGTCTGAAAACCGATGTGTATGAGGCTCAGCAGATCATCCCAAATCAATTTCATATAAGGGTAAAGAAATTGCTTTACATTTTGGCAAAAATGTGTCTCCAGAACACAGTAAAACTTTCTTGCCAAGAGTGAGAAGAGGAATAGATGATGCATGCTGTGCAGAGTTAGAGCCTAGAGGCAATTAGGTTTTCTAACAGTAAAGACTGAAAGCAGGTGGAAACAGCTAGCCTGCAACTAAAAAGTCCCAACATTTGCATATCAGCAGCATATCAGCATAAAACTCACTAAGCAACATGTTGTATGTAACATGTTTAATCTGTACACAAACAAAATTTTAAAAATGAAAAGTTGTGGTTTTAAATGTGGCTGGGGCAATGACTTTGTGAAGTTTTGTCATCACTGTGAGGTTGCTAATTTTTATGTTAGTTACATCACCGTTAGCTACTTTGCCAGCTGCATACAGCCCAACGCTGCCCTCCATTGTACTGCCTAGAGATGTGACAGTGCCTCCAGTTCTATGAAAAATTAACATATTTAATAGGTGGCCATAAGCACATGGCACTTTACTTTAAGAAAGCCAATTTTGAGTTGGATTGGATTGTGTAATAAATCAATAATTAAAATTATAGTGACATAATCTTCCTCAAAAACAATATAATAAATGTTTAAAAAAAAGTTTGATTTAATTCATTTGAATCAAAAATTAATTAGCACTTAATTTTTCCATTAAAAAAAAGATTTTACGTAATTAACTTGCGTTTGGCATTGAAAGAAACAGTGATTTCCCATTTATCGTGTTGATTATTGATATCGAATGATGTGACTTTTTTTTATCATGATAACATTGTTCTAGTGTTAAGTGGATGGTAAACATAGAAAAAGAGTGTTGTATAAAGATACTTAAGTTGATTTCAGCTGTTAGTGTTTGTATGTGGATGTTTTAATGGGAATGTGGCTCTTTCAGATCAATTTGAGAAGTATAGCACATATGATCTCGTTCCACATTTTATTGTGTGTCATGTAATATGGGAAACGGGTCCTGGTCTTGAGTTGATCTCGATAAGCGCTTGTTAAATAAATGAGATATAATGTGTTAATTAGTGAGCCCTAGAGATGTTGGTGTAGTATTTTTGCATTTGGACAGAGCCAGGCTTGCTATATCCACCTGTTTCCAGTTTAAAATCCAAGCTAGGCTAACTCTCTGCAAGCGTGATAATAATTTTTCCAAAATATCAAACAAATTCTTTAAATATATAGTTATCTGCTCCTTAGACAAATTCATTCTCATTTGCTCTCACCTCCCAGCGCTGCCTGCTTGAATGTAAAATGTAACAGGATGGAGATGTCTCAGAGCACAGAAACATTCCATTGTCCATTTTTTCACAAAGTGCTTTATAAACTTCCTCTGCATCTTTAAGTTGTTCTTGTACATGGCTGTTCTTGACAATACATGGTCTATGTTCACTGAATGATTAGTGTTAGTTGTTCTGTTTTGAGAATCAAATTAAAAAGAAGGATTTCCCACCAGCTGAAAGCTCTCTAATACTTTCTGGTGGGAGAGAAGGAAATTGAGAGTGAGAGATGAGGACAAGGGATGTTAGCAGATATGTAACTAAACCAACAGACAAATGTCTACAACAAAGAATAAGTCTAACACTGTGTTTCTGAAATCAAATACATTTCTGCAAAATCAAAAAAATACAGTTTAAACAAAATGATGCAACATTTATATTTAGGCGGCAAAAATCAGATAAAGAAAACAAAAGTATTAGATGACATCATACTGTGATCACACATAGATTGTTAATAATAAGCTTTAAAACTAAAACGATATAATTACTTCTTCCTTTCTTTCTTACAGAAGCAAAAATAAAGAAAAATGTACTTTTCCAAGTTGACATTTGTGCATCTCAGTACAGAGGTAGATGCAGGTCCAGGCACACACAAACATCCATGTGCACATTCGTCATATGTGCCTCAGATACAGCATATCTGAGCAGAAACACACACCCTGTCTCATTTATCTACATTGCATATTTCTATGTTTGTATGCTGTCTCTGTTGTCATGTTTTTTCTCTTCTTCCCACGTGGCGGTCATCATCCTCTGTTCTTCTACCAAGGACTGTCACTCCAGTAGCCGTTCACGGTCCCTCCTACTGAGTAGCCACAGCCGAAACAAAGAAGGGATGGATGGACAGGGGGAGTTGGGGG
>JAPMOB010208369.1:0-22960 GCA_029875015.1 Lepomis gibbosus
TAGTGGTAATAAAATTAATAATTAAAAATTGCCAGGAAAGATAACAGACTTAACTGAAAGGAAATGCCAAAGAAAAGAAACACACTCACAAACTCCACCTGTGACATCGCCGGCATGCAAAAAACCTGCTTCCACAATGACAAACTAAGATGGAGGAGGTGGAGAGAGGGAAGGAGGCGAGGAATGAGCGGAGAGGAGGAAGGGGAGGACAGGCGGTGGGATAGGGGAGGGCTGATGGAGGGAGAGAAGGATGGAGAGCAGGGGCAAATGAAGGACAGGAGGAAAAGACAAGGAGGAGGATGTCAAAGAGACAGACAGAGTTTTTAGGATGAAATGATGCGAGAGAGTGAAAAGTGAAAGTGCTGGACACTTTTTTGTTTTGTTTTTTAAAATCTGTACCTGGTTTAGCTTAGAAAAAGGTAGTGGTAATAGCAACTTAACCGGATAAGATAATGTTAAGGTTAGGAATCTGTTCGATTAATCGTTAGATGCAGAATCATCCAATGGTAGTGTAATTTCTTTGGCTGTTATACTCCACAACATTAGTTTATAAAATCCCATGCATTGTTTAAAGCAGTTGGCAGTATACATGCAGGTCTATTGGACATTCACACCAGCTGAAATATTAGAGTCATCTAGACCTAATCTTAAATGAATGCAAGTGTTTGGGGAGATTTTTTTTGGATTTGACAACTTAATAATTAGCTTTGCATGATAAAGGGGCATTTTATGTCCTACGCCATCGCCCTGAGGCAAAAGAAGCAAAGCGGAGCACCGAAATTAATCACAAACAAATTAGCCGGCCGACCAACACACACTGGAACACGTCACGAAACGTCCAGCCAACTTTGATTAGGGAAAGGGAAAAAACTCAGTCCTGACCTGCACTCGAACAGTGTTGTGGATAAGAGCGAGTTTCTCCGGTGCTAGCGCTGCAGCAGAGCGGGCTTTCATCACATGGGGATGTAATGTTGATATCAGCAGCAGTGCAACCCCCCAGAGAACACGCACAGCAACTTCTGTTTCTACTAAAGAAATTTAGCCAGTTGTGTTGGTCAGTAAGTAACCAGCTGAGAATCGAGGGTCCATTTGAATCGAAACATTACACCAAGAATCAGAACTGAATCAGACGGAGAGATTCCCAAAGACTGTCACCCCACATGGTGGCACCTCAAATGAAGAGTCTAGGTTTGGTGCTAGTAAAAGAGATAGTTCATGAGGTGCAAGGAACATGTGTTATACGCTAGGCACTATGTGCTTTTGGTTGCCATGCAACAGTAATCTCCACTGAAGTAAAAAGTCCAGGAAAATAAATCCACCCCTCCAGGTGCAGCAAAATTTCTCTGTCACACTGATGTGGCATGCAGCATAATTTAAGGTGAGGTGTGCTTAGCTTGGAGTATGAGCCGTTGTAGCTCGCAGACGTCTCATTTTGGAATGAAAGTGGCGTGTCTGTCGTTTTGCTGATTATCTAATTTTACTCTGCTAATGGGCTCAGCTGTCTGCTGCTTCTCTTTGTGTGTCTTTATAATGTAAGGTACGCTTTGCACCTCTGTGCTGATGACAATACGTTTGAGTGTTAAGAAAAAAAAACAACCTGAGGAAGACGGAGATAAATGAGACAGAGGAAATGGATGAGGAATGGGACAGCCTCAACACTCTTAACTAATTCCTTCAGCGGGGGACAACACAGAGAGCATGATTCATATCCGGCATTAAGAGGAGAATGATGAATCTACTGCCTTCAGCCGTGCGTTGTCCTCAGCTCGCCACGACTAAGAGTATTCCCAACATCCAAAACAAGCTGTAAGGTGTATCATACAAATGATAACACACGGCTGAATATATTCATATATAGAGGGGCCAAATTCAAAATGGAGGAATACAGAAGAGTCTCTCTGTGTTAAAGTGAAATGAGTAAAAAAATCACTGGATTACAACCCATTTAGCTGGATTAATATTCCGGGAGGGAAGAGGGTGATATAACCACCTGCTATATACAAAGAAGCAGGAATTTGCATTAATTACCACTAAAGCCACTACTACTATTTCTAGTCTTTATTGTGTAATTATTTATTAGCTGGTTGATATTTGTAAAAGAATTTCCTCAAAATTAGATTTATTTAATTTTGAGTAATGAGAATTAACATATTCTTCTCGCATATTAATGTACAAATAAACATATACATGCTGCAGGAATAACAATAGGCTACATCTCAATATCATTCAACATGTGTTAATGGCTCTTTCTTAAATGCTAAATAAACCAAAATAGGGAACTAATGTTTGCTAATGTAAGCTATTTTTTAATAGATGCTTCTGCAAAACTGACAATGCTAAGTAAGTTCACTGACTCTGTCACTCTTCTCCACCTGTTACAATATATTAGCATTTAGCATGATTCCATATTTGTCACTTGTGGCCAGTGTGGCTGCTTTTTAGCAAAAGTAACAGAGCCTCGCTTCAGGAATTAGCATTTCCATAAATTTTACATAAAAGAAAACACACTCACAAATGTGATGTGAAGATGTGGAGTAAAGTTAGAACCATCAAGGAGGATATGAATAATTACCAAAGCATGTCATGCCATTTAAGAGACTGCAAATAAATACCAGAAAAAATGTACTTGCTTATCTTATCTCAAGTTATGCAATTACTGCATAAAGCAATGGGCTTTGGTTGCTTTCCTTGTAGAGGTACTTATTTTGAGTGTCTTAATAAAAGCATGACACGTGTTTGCATTTAATTGTGCATATAAAGGCAGGAATATCAGTTTGGAGAGGCTATATCATTGTCAGTGGAGATGCTCTGGGTATAATGATGGCACCACAGAAATGGGCCTTTAAATAATTTAGAACAAAATGTCCAGTGCCCAAGATCAGATGTGAGAGGAAAATAAGACAATTATATTTCTCAGTGAGCAACCTAGCTGAAACAATAGGTTTAAGTTTCCTTAAATCAGTATATTAGACATAGATATCAGTCACAGATACTTTCAAATATATCATTTTTCTATGATAGTTTTGTGCTAAGTTTATGGCAAGGCATAAACTGCCTTGTAAAAACTGCCCTCTGCTATTGTATTTTAAAAGGAAGTAAAATAATGATGCAATGACCAGTAACACATTGAATTAAATGTCTCCCCTCTCTGTGCCCCCATCACACCAGTATGTTGTACCATTAACTACTCAAAAACACGTCAAACATATTAAAGCAAACTGAGCTCCAAGACATTGCAATATCTTTAATATGTTTTTAATGACAGAGTGGAGCAAGGGCAACCTGGGCACCGTATGACATTTCCATTTTGTTTGGGCTGTTCTTCCCCCCTCCTCACCTCCTGAGGTGGCCCAGAACTGTTTGGCAGTGGTTGGTAAGGAGCCCGTGGCTGGCTGAACAAGCATTTGTTTGTGGCTGTTGCTTATTGCTGATGCTGTTTGATATCTTGGATGGAGTCTTATCTGTTTGGTTGCCGAGGTGCTGCAGTTGCTCTGATATCTTGAGAGGCAGCTCGGTTTGGGCAGCTGTCAATGCCTGCTCCTTCCTCTCTCTCTCTCTCTTTCTCTCTCTTTGTATCACTGTTGTATCTCTCGCGCCCGATCTCTCTCACCCCTTTTAATCATTCAGATCAAAACGAGGGTGGCAGGGATCTGATAGTAAAATAATTGTAAATTTACAGCTTTTACTATTCAGTTTAATGTGCTGCGCTTATACTGGCAAACACAAGAACATCTAAAACTGTAGATGCATTTGGTAATTAACTTCACTTTCTATAAAATGAGTGTTTGACACCAAAATGCTGAGCCATTAATCCATCAAAAAAAGTGTTTAGATTTTCCCAAAGGTGCCTGCTCACCATGCTATCTAGTCCACCATAACATGACCTGCTGTTAAAGAGACACAACCTTATCAAGATTTATATATTTGTGGCTTTTGTTTGTGCGGTATCGGGAGTTTGTGACAGCTCCTGGCAAGCAGGGAGACTGAACTTTTATGGGCTCTCATAAAAGGCCATTTCTATATTGAGCTTTTGATTGTTTCCTATATGGGTAGGTTGATTTTGTGGCGTACGGTGTGTGGATGTAGCAGTTGTGGCTTCACTGTAGTCTACCACAGGGAGTACCGTTAAGTTCATACCACGCTGACGCTAACACACAGATCTTAAACAGCAGGGAGCTAATGCAGCATATGGTGGATACGGAGGGAAAATGACACAGCATGTGGCTCACATGACCATGAAAGACTAACACAGAAGCGGCCTCTCGGTTAGTGACTCTCTGCTGCAGTCTTTTGGTGTACTGTGGGTGCTGTTTCTACAGGAAAGCCACTGAGACACCTGAATGCAGGTGATTTGTATCAAAAGGTTTGCATTCAGACCTTTGGAACATTTCAGCTTTGTTTCGGGTATATCGTCTTTTATTCGTTATTTTGGCACGACATACAATCCATCCATCCATCCATCCATCCAACCATCCATCCATCGTCAACCGCTTATCCTGCGTACAGGGTCGCGGGGGACATACAATCCTAAATTGTCCAACACCCGTGAGCCACAGCCACTGTTGCCATGGAGAAGAATCCAGTTAGAGGCGCAAATCAGAGCAGTAGAAAATTCAAAATGTTTCTTTGTTGTTAAGTAAATGCACCACCATAGTTGCTAAATTTAATCAAAGCTGACCTAAACATTAAAATGAACTGATTTAAGCCGCAGCATAACCTTTAGCCCCCACTTAGAGTTAGCTGCACACATGACAGAATATTAAGCTCTGTGATTGGATGTTTCTTGTTGAAATGCACGTTACACACGCTACGTTCTTCTTTTTATCAAAGAACCAGATATTTTCTAACACAGTTGTTAAATTTGGACTGATGTTTCAACCAGAGAGAGTTTCATGCCAAGCTGCAGAAGCGCTCTGAGTCAATCAACTAGCACACCGTCTATGGGAAAAATGAATGGGACTTTTTTACTTACGGAACCAGGGGTGCTCGGAATAACTAATGGTTCCCATGTTCACCATCTTAGTTTAGAGTTTTAGTTAACATCTGTTCATTAGTACTAAAAACAAAGTACAACTAAGGTTGGTGGGAATGTCACTAGTTTAGCAGGTATTTGGTCATCAACCAAAGCAGGGCAGGAATTTAAAAAATGACCTGATGAAGGAGCTATATACTAAAGTGAAGGGATCACCAATGTGATTACAATTCATCCTTAGGGAAGCAAGAACACCTGTACCTAATTTCATGGCAATCCATCCAGCGGTTGTGGAGGCATTTTACTCAAAACCACAAAAGGAAATCTCAGAGGATCATCAAAGTCAGCAGGATTCATCCTCTGGGCACTACCTGTGCAAAGCTGAACGGCATTCTATCCAGTAAATGTTGAGATATTTCAGCCTGGACCAAAGTGGCGGACGAACCAACCAACATTGCCATCCCTCCAGCCAAGCTGCTTCCATGTTTATAAAACACCTCACTTACTGTCTTCCAGAAAGACATTTTTTAGCAGTGCAAAAAATTCATGAATTGTATTATCTCAAAATATTGCAGCTACAAGTTGCCCATTAATCCATTATGAAAATAATCTAGGCATAGTATCATTATAGTTACACAGAAAATAGCTGTGTCCAATGTATGCAACCGACGCATACCTAAGAAAAATTTAAATTCAGCTAGAAATATTCTAACTGCGGGCAGAGCCTTTGCTCTGCTTTACGTTTCTGGGCTGCAGGGGCAGGTGGGGCTCTAAACAAAGCAATCAGCTGGTTAAACGTTATCAGAGCACCTAGAGAAAATGAGCGGTAATGCCCTGAACATTTCTCCCCTTATTTCTCTCTCCAGTTGATCAAAAAGCCGTCACGCCACATTGCGCCCTGTAATGGTTTTTTGTCTGGACTCCTTGGTATTTAAATGAACAAAAGGAACACAGAGTGGCTGTGTGTATTCTGTCTACATGTGTGTGTAGGAGCGTGCACCCACATTGAGGTATATGTGTGTTAAAGAGAGATGGGGAAGGCTGCAGCCAAACTGAAAGATTCACTCATCCAGATGATGGGAGACAGGCCAACGCAGACGGGAGAAGGGACGCCATGGACAGGGTGACTGATCAGGACACATCAATAATTATCGGTTTACTTGCTGCAGCCTGATAATATAATATAGCCTCTTCATCCATCTGATGGTTCGCAATTGTAGCGTATTGGATACGCTTGTGTGGATGAGCATTTATGATAGACTGAGACAGAAATATTAAGAAAAGGGTACTTTAAGTTGCTTGTGCAGCTTTCAAATGGGTTTGCACATACACGCCCAGGTTGATGTTTTTGTGTCTGTGTGTCACAGAGGGCTTTTTTTTCCCCATCAAAGCGTTTCTATAAATAGCAGCAACACCGCCACGCAGCTACGCAGCATGATGGGTTATATAACCTCGTCGAAATGCATACTGAGACCACATCAGCATCAACAACTAGGCTGCTACCTGTTCTAACGCTACAAGCCTCTCTCTCTCTCTCCCTCTCTCTCTCTCTCTCTCATGCACCAACACACAGATTATCTGGTCTTCTTCACTATTCATGTGGCATTTCTGCCTTTACTAGAAAGTATGCGAGGCAGGAAAGAGATATGAAGTGTGAAACAGCGACGGTTTACTGTGGTAACTCTGGTTGAAGATATAGTTAGCATGAGATCTAAAATACCTTCAAAGATACTTTTTGGATTGTGGTATAGGGATGAGCATGTCTTTAATTTTCATCCAGATGTGATTGTTTGAATACCGCCTCGGATCCCTAACGTAACCTTTTCAGACGCGAGGATAAACTGACGTTTTTAGCGTTGTCACAATACATTTTTCTGATAATCAATTTTTTTTTAATTGTTTGTTTTCCTTAAGAAGTAACATTCTCTGGCCAAATTGGGAGATGGTGGTTTTCCTTGGACACCAAGTATACTTAAGCAAATAATGTTTACATTATTAGAGTTATTGCAATATTCATTGTGTCCATTATTTTGTCCTTAAATGCCAGTTGTATCATTGCATTTCATTTGTACTCAATCAAGACTTCTTACATATTTGAGTGATCCACTTGCAACAAGAGATCACTTTTTTTTTTTTTGAGATTCTGATTGGCAGCAGAAAAAAATCGATGTTTAATCCAGCCTAATCCACCGATCATTTTTATTTCTTTTGAAGAAAAACACTTTGAAAATCATTTCAGGATTCAGTGACTTTCATTTCATGTTCTTAGCGAGCCAACGCACAGTATGTGGATTAACAGCCGTAAAACACTCAGCACCTCACAGGCACGGGGTGACGTACGCACACGCTCACGCACATCCTTCCCCCCCCATTCCTTTATCACACCATTGGTCCGCCGCATGATTCCCCGCTTACTTTTAATCCAACGAGGTGTGTAATGGCTGCAGTGACGGGGCTGTTTAAGATGACTGCTGTGGTCACGGCTCAGGAGAATATGGCTCATCTGCAGGAGACAGGCTTCGGCGACAGTGCCATGCCTCTTATCTCTAACCACTTAGCGCTGATCTAAATCAACCTGATAGGGAAGCTAATTGGTGTAAATGTCACCTCTGGGTCATTTAGGATCCAAAGGAAGCTGAGAATTGTATTTACTGTAAACAACGTGCCTGTTGTCTGAGATAACGCGTGTGGAGCTGGAGCACATGATGTGTTTCATGACTTGTCGTCTTTCTTCAGCGTGTGGCGAGATGTGCGAGGAGGTGCGATGCGTGCAATACGTGTGTAACTTTGGTCAGTATCGTGGAGCCAGATCCTGCCATCTGACAACCCCACCCCCACGCTGTCTCACTGGATGACAGGGCCTGCTGACTCGGCACACACACACACACACACACACACAGATAGAGATAGAGCGAGAGAGAGAGAAGGAAACTGTTAAATTGGACGAGGGCAAACAGAAGGGAACTGTGAAGTGGGTGGATTGAAGAGTGTGTGTAGTCATGTGGAAGAGATATGGTTGGGTAAATGTAAGTGTGTGTGTGTGTGTGTGTGTGTGTGTGTGCGCAAGTTTGTGCAAGTGTACCTTATGTTAAATGTGATTTCTGTATGAATTTTGGGTTTATGTTAAAATGATATCACATCATTTTATTCAGCCCGCCATGTGAAGTATGTGTTTTTCTGTGTTTGTATGTAATGTGTACTGCATGTACTGCAAATTAGGAATAAAAAAAGTAGGAATGAAACACTTGAGCTATATGTTTTTCCAATGTTACTATATCTCATGTCATTGTCTCCTCTCAGTGTCTCATCCAGCCTAACTCCTCGGTGCTTAGTGTCCTACTACCCTCTTTGCACCTTGTCGTGAGTTGTAGCCTTAAATCTCTCGGTGACCGCTTTCATCACTCTCTCCTCCTCTGTCAACCCCCATGACATGCACCTCCACCTTTCCCTATTTCCCCCTCTGCGTCCCTTTCTTCCTCTTCTGTTTCCCTGTCGTTGCGGTTCAGCACACACGCACGGAGCCAACTGCACCTGGCCAGCGCACGCCACACACTCGAATGCACACAATTGTCTGAGAACACACACACTTGCTCAAACCCATTTCTCCCCCTAAGAAGACAAAACGTGGAGTTTGTAGTGTTGTTGTAGCCATTGCAACCATCTCGATGAATACTCTCTAGCCTTTAATCAGTGTCACATTACTGATCAATTATACATTAAAGGCTTGTAAAATACAAAATGCATGTTATCCCTGGAATTAAGCTTTATGGGCTATTTTCGCAACACACCTCAAGCGAATATCTCTGTGTGTTACACTCTACTGTAGGAATTATAAATCAAATAGACACAGGTAAATTATTTAAATAACAAAAAATAATGTTGCTCAAAATTGCTTCTGCTGCTCTCCCTCCGCCTGTCATTGTAAAACTAGTAGCTACACAAACTGCAGCAGGTAAAGCATAATACTGCTGCTCAATTCTCTGAGGCTTTTTTAGTTGAAACGTGAAAAACAGAAATACATATATTTTGATTAGACTCAACATCAAGTCCATTAAAACAATTTGAGTATGACGGAAAAGGGCTGCAGCCCGTATCAATTACCAAACCCAAGCCTCCAGCCCGCTTGAGCCGTGCCTTTATGAGTGACTCTGATCATGATGATGCGTACACACACACACATGCACACACAGATATTTAACATTCGTATCACACACACACACACAAACATCAAATGACAAAACAGGCCATGTTTTGTGTGGTTTTTACCTCCATGTTCTTTTCATAGCATTAAGATCAAATAGGGTACAGAGAGAACGTTGCGCATATAGACAGTGTGAGAAGAGTTAAGTGCAAATGAAAAAAACATGGGAGAGCGCGGTCTAGATCAATAAAGACATGTGTTTATTAGATTGAGGTGAGCTGCGACAGAGTCAGGCCCAGGAGTGGAACACTGGCGTGTAATCTTGTACTGTTTTCTCTCTCCCTGTGGAGCAGCAAACTCACTCACTCACGCCTTGGGCCATAAAGAAGCATGCAATAAACAGCCATCAATCGGGTTTGGGACTATTGACTGGGGAGGAGGAGACAGTGGAGACTGGCTGGTGGGAAGAAATTGAGGAACTCAGAGTGCGTAACGTTGTGTAAGTGGGCTGCACCAGTGCTGCGCTGCTGTTATTAGATCATTTGAATGCAGTTTGGCACAGAGCGCATTTTATGTTGTGTTCCTATAACGTAACATTTAGCCTAAGTATTTCACTCTTGAGTAGAAAACAGTTTTCAACAGTATAGCTGCCCAATTAGTGCACAGCTACATTTGTTTGTTGATGTCCATTGGCTGTTAGTCTTTATACCAGCATTGATGCTTGTGATTATTCCTCAGCTAACTGCACCATTGGTCTCTTTAAACACAGCCAAAGGGCCATTTGTAAAAAGAGGCTTTTGGCATGCGTACGTCTCACATTTTTATATGTGTAATGAATATGCCGTGTTTTATTCATTTGTTATGCTTGGTAACATTCCCAAAAGTAACTGAGCTGGAATAATAACAGAGGAATCTGATGATGGAGACAAATGGAGCTCCACCGCACAATGTACAGTGACAATACATCAGCCACAAGCAGCAGGCATGTTGTTTCAAAGAGGATTGATGGAGGAAATACTGTGGATCGTGTTCTCCCCTTTATTAGTATGCTTATTCTCCACACACCTATGTGTCTGAGTCCACTGTATAGGAGATGCTGTTGTTTCACTGCTGGCATTCACAATCAAGTTTTAATAAAAGATGAATACACAAACAAAATGTCACTAGATTAAATTTTTAAAAAGAAAAGGGGAGGATCTAACCTTTACAAATGTGCACCCGCTACCAGTTTTTTTTAGTTATTGTAATTTTCTAAATGGAAAACATTACATTACATTATTCAACCTCAAAATGGAAGGTTATGAACTGTTCGCAAATTATAGAGGTGGTGAAGAGGGCTGAAGCTTCACTCAAAACCATCGCCAACATTATACCTATTTTCTCTGGACCGTACCCTTGACTTAGCAAATACAATTGCAAAATCCTCCCACTAATGTCTTCAAAAAATAACATTGTTGAGAATGAATAATTTCTTTAACTGTAAAAAAAACTAGAAGAGGAAATGCATAAATAATTTAGGATGATGTACCCCAATTTAAACATATAATCTTAATAGAAGATTAATTTTCACAATGGGTGCAAACCAACACACATAAGAAAGTGAAATTAGCAATTGCCAAGTTTATGGCAAACAAATAACTCATGCCCCATATATTCCACTCTGCAGCTCTCCTTTTACACATAAGAGAATTTTAAGTGCAAAGTGATATATATATATATAGTTGTTTAGTCTTTAGAAACAGTACAGTTCTGTCAAAGAATGGAAGATAAGGCTATATCATCATCGGTTTGATATCATAATAACAATGAGAGCGAGTGGACCAGGAAGCGTCACCAACGTGTTGTGTACTTGTTAAAAATGAAGAAACCACGCTGGTTCCCTCTCCTCAGCCACGAGATCATCAATAATTTCATTCTCTTTTTGCTCTCTCTCTCTTTGCTTTTCTGAGAAAAACGTAGCACACACAAGTGCAACCAGCTGACGACGACGTGTTTCCATAATTGTGTCTGAAGTAGGGATGTGGATCATTCGTTTTTATTGATACTGATACCCTTATTGAGACTGCTTAATGATCCGATTCTTTATCAATACCAATATCGATACTTTACCAGACCAGACCAGACCCAACGGGTGCAGGTAGGCCTGCCCGATGTGAGGAAAATATTCAATGTGCAATAACATTTTATATATTGAGATGACATATTGACTTGCAATAAATAAACATATATTGAAGTGTGTCAATATATGCCTGGTTGTTAAATTATTTATACGATTAATTTAATATTTAACTAAATGTTGTTTCTAGAGCAGCAACATTAATGTTTTCAGCAAAGTCACTATATATGAACTCAATATCTGACATCCCAACAGTGAGTGACGTTTAGAAAGAATAAAAACTCAGTCTGTATCAGTCCCTCCTCCTCCCTGCTGTTGTTCACTGCCTCCAGGTAACGTTACCTGGTCGAAGGAGGCGCAGCTGGTTTGTTTCTTTTTTAACAATGTGCCAAATTTTAAGACTATGCTCCAGACAGACGGCTTTCTATTTAGCTTATTTTTAACATGTGGCTAACTACCAAGCTAACATTAGTTTTCTTATCCGTCTCGTTTCAAGTTAAATCAGATTTGACACTCGAGACATAACATTACATTATAGGACACTCTAGTCTCGATACCGGTATCAAAAAGCTCGGACCTTATTGATTTTCAGGTTTTGTGAAGTTTTGGAACTGGGTCCTTTTAGAGCCCCATCCCTAGTCTGAAGTCACTTTTGATCCCTGAAACCGGCACTGTAATCATTTAGTGTAAACGCCAAGCGTGTGGTCCTGCATCTTACTCTGAATCATCTGGTGCTAGTTCTGTTGTTGTCTCTGGGGTATCCCACATTGTTAAAATCAGTTGAGATGTGCACCATGCATTAAACAATATNGCGGCCAAGAGAAAACCTCACAGCAGCAGTCCTGTCAGGGATCTGCACATTTATTGCGGCTATGGTTCTGAAGTGGCTCCGCTCTACCAGTGATCTGAGTCCATTCAGCATCTGGTCTGGCTGCACTGACAGGTCTGTCTGTGAGAAAACATGGCATGACCTAGAAAAACAGTCATATTATCGGTTATGTAAACTAATAGGCAATTTCTTATAAATAGGGCAACTGGGCAGGTGCCTGAGTAACCCCATCTGCCCTCTCTGTACCTGCATCTGTGTGAGTGTAGGTGTGTGTTTGTTCTGTTCATTTTTAACAGAGTAAACCGAAAGAACCAACGCTAATACAAATAATGGCCCCACGCAGATCCACCTACACACAGTGCCCTTGATAAGCACAGAACATTGTTAAACAAGTCCTTCTCACATGCACACGATAACAACCAAACACATGTTGCATAATGATGTTGACTTTTTCTTGCTTTTCTTAAACCTCGACAAATGTGCTGTGTGGTTTGAACGGTTTTCAGCAGAGATGTGTTTATTAAGAGTGTTTCACAAGAGTTTCACAGTGCACAACTGCAACCTGTAATGGTGAATACTATGATTTGTAAGACTTGTTTTACAGAGGTGATCCAGAGGTAGATTTTAGAGCTAATGATGATCCTCAAGTAATTCTTTTTCTACCCACTATAGTCATTTGAAAAAGAGATCCTCATTTTAATTGTTTTGGACAATTCAAGATTCCCTTCCCTGTGATTTGAGCTGTTTCTGGGGCCTGTAGCTTGTGCTGCCAGGAAGCAATTGATTAGTTGTGTTTTTTCACTTAAAGCAAGTGAGATCCTCACAATGCCAATTTCCCTGCGACACGGTATGTTTTTGTTAAGGTCTAATTCAACAGTTGTGATAGTCATCATTCATTTATATATTTTGTCCAAACAAATATGTAATTAAAAGTTTTGGTGGCAAATGTCATCAGATTACACAGACTTCACAATCTATGTGAGTGTACTGATGTGCTTGACTACCTGGGTCAAACTAACCACAGTAGCCTCACCCAAGTATCTACCTATGTTTGCAGAAGCCACTCACGTGCCAACCTTGCATAGATGTGCATGTAAACACACACGCAAACCAGCAGACAGGCGTGCACAGACATGCACACGTTCACATATCTTTGTCGGCACATTGCACGTACTTCAGCAACGTTGCCCTTTCGCCTGTTCCCATACACGTCTGCCCAAAATGTCTCATTGAATATTTAATATGTGCACCAATCTAATGATGGCAGGGACCCAGAGCATGGCGCTAATTATTCAGGCTTCCACGGCTGAGTCATCGAGGCCAACACAGGGGCTGTGGCTTCTTCCCCAAAACCCTCTCACCTCTATTTCCCTCTGCTCCTCCTTCCTCATCCCTCCATCTCTGCTCCCCTTGGTAGCTGCCACTTGTGACCTTGTGGTCTCTCTTTCTGGCAGGAAACCTGGTCCAATCTCCCTTTGCACTCCCTTCTCTTTACATTTAAGTGTGCCTCCCAATGACATTAAATGCTCATTGCATGTCTATATATAGTAAATTGATCGGGCAGATAGCAGAGTGTAGTACACTATGAGAGAGCAGTATTTAATGACTGTGTCACCCTGCTGTTAGATGTGAAATGCTGCCACAGCTTTGGCATAAAGCACCTCGATGAATATGCGGAGCAGCTACAATGATGTGTAATTTACACAGAATGTGTGTACGTGTGTACAGTATGTGTGTGTGTTTACGAGAGTGAAAGGGGCAGCGAAGGAGAACATTTTGCTGAAATTATCCCATTCTTCTAAATCCCGTTGGTAGAGAGCAGCTCATTTAGACAGAGTGATGCCGAGCTGAAAATAGACATATAGAGCTGCCCTGAATAAAAGATGACAGGACAGCACCGCCTTGCCTCCACAAAAGCCATCCTGAGTGCATGTGTGTATATGTGTGTTCATGCACACGTGCTAGCATGCTAGCACTTAGCATGTCTAAGTGTGTGTTCAACATGTCTCTAGTTGTATGCCCTTGAGCTAGGAGTTCCTTTTTGCTCTCCCCCATATATGCAGAGCTATAGAGTGTAAAAATAGAGAGGCCGATGTCTTAAAAACCCTTTTCCATTCACATTACCATGCACGAGTAATTCCCTTTCATCTCCAGCTGACCAATCAAGTGCAGTGAACTGGGAGGAGAATGACGATAATGGGAGAGTCTATTATTTTTCCCTTTATGTTAGTTTGAATTAAAAGCAACAGACATGACAGCAAATTAAACAGAATGGCAGCGCTGTTCACAGAAATCTTCTTTATTGTAATTCGCCTAGGATCAATTTTTCTTGACTATGTTCGGTCCAAAAAATGGTTGAAAGATTTAGCACAGACAGCGGTCGAACACTGCGCTGTACTTTACCGTGTGTTGTTTTTTTTCATCTCACTGTTTCTCCACTCACCAGGAACCATGGAGAACACTATCAAATGTTTATCTATTCCTCTCCACACATGGCCGGCTCAGAGTCGACCATGATACAAACTTGAAAAGCAGCGTGCAGCAGTGGCGGCTGCTTCCCTCCTGGCTAATCTGTATGCTTTCCAATAGGGAGGCTTAAATCCCCCAGTCTGCCTTCGTGCCAGGGAAAACAAAGCCTTCACCTAATAATGAATCCCAGCCATATTTCACACAACACTTTGATTTTGCTTTTGTTACCCAAGCACGGACTCGCTGGCTGCATTGGGGATTGAGGGGGATTGGAGTCAAGGGACAGAAACAGTGTGTGTTTGTTTATTGGGCATGAGTTAAGCAGGTAATTATGCTGATGTTTGTATCCAGTGGTTTGTGTATGTGTATGTTTTTAGGCGTTCTGTCATAGTGAGAAACTTTGTGCTTCATTTTAGACTTTGCGACCCCAATTTGACTTGAGTAATAAATAGTTTAAATGTTTCTTAATTAGGGTTAAATTAAGGTTACAGTAAGGGTTTATTATAATTAAAACAATAACCTCAGGCATCTTTTAAACCTCCTTGTCTGTGTGTGTCCAGGCTGCACACAAGCCCAAATCTGCCAGCACGGTTTCATCTGTATGGTACTGCATCAGCAGTGGTGACCTTTGGCCCAGGACAGAGCATCTATCTAGACAGAATCGTGGCATCGCTGTTGCTCTGTGGTCCCAAAAGGTTTCCCCGCTTCCTGACAGAATGCCCAATCACATTATTTTACCAGGCGACACATGCACACCCAAAAGGGACAAGAGTTATAGGTACTATGTGGCTATGCATTAAAAATGATTATCCATTCATATGTATATCCATCTCCTTAATGGATGGACAGATCCTTACAACACACTTGTGTCTTTGCTTGTCAACATTATAAGTATATCTTTAGATTGGCATTTATATTATATTGTTATGGTAGCAACATTGACTCTAATATACTGTTTTTAACAGTTAGTGAAATGTTTGCGACTCTCGAGCCGCAATGTGAGGCTCTACTTAAGCCCAGCAAATGCTTACAGCTAAATTCTAAACCCCGCATGCTAACATGCTGATGTTTAGCAGGCGTAATATCTTTGTCACCATCTTAGTTTAGCACGTTAGCATGAATCTTTCTTTGGCAAACTTCACCAGATATTTTCAGTTATGGCAACATACAGAAAATCCACACAGTACGGATGCAAGTGCTGCAGACGAAGGAATTAGATAACCTCCTCTGCTTTCAAAACCTCATTTAAAATTTCTGTTATCAATTATTTAGCCAGCAGGATGTTCCTTAACCTTTCAAGACCCATATCAGCAAGCATAGCGGATTGTCCTTGAGCAATTCACTGTATCCCTACTAGCCTCAGGTTGCTTTGTCTGCAGCTTAAGTTTGACCTCCATCCTCACTGTGGACAGAGTGGGGCAGCGAGACGATTTCCCTACAGGGGTAAATACAAGAATGAGTGTTATTTAAGTGTTATATAGGATTGTCCTATCTATTTAAATATCGACACTGGTATAGATCAAAAGATCGATAGATGTTATTGGATAATACAGTTCATCATTAGGCAAAATAAAGTTTGGTGTGTTTTGCAGGTCATGCATTACTAAATAACTTTGAAATAACCCTTCCTAGCTAGCTTCAGGGTACTGTGCTAGTCTGTTTTAATCAAATTTGGAAAAGTAACAGGCAGGGTAACAGTCACCTAAAGAGAGTCTGTTGTTGTGTAGCTGAAGGTTTTTGGATGATACCTACATTAACTGGGAAACAAAATCTTTGTAAAATGCTCACAGAGAATAATTACTGTCAAAATTATGCTGCCAATATGACGAAAAGTATTCTCAGATCTTCAGAGTTTCAATTAAACTTAGAGGAGACATTTTTTGTCTAAATGGACCAAACATTCTTCCCTCCTTTACTGCAGCTCTTTGTAGAGAGGGAGAAAGCCATGTTGAGAAAGAAAGCACCGCATGGTGAATCTATTATTCCAGGAGACAAATCTTTTGCTTGGGGCAAATGTGACTTTGCAAAAGCCTGTTTTGAGAAAGGCTGGCGATTCGGTGCTATATTTAGTTTATATCGTCCCCTCCTCCTCTCCTGCCCTCCTTTTTCCCTCCTCTTCACCTCTGTCCATCCCTTTATTATTCCAAGAAGGGCTCCTCTCACTGATGAAACACCCCTGTGCACACAGGTATTACTGAGGCCTCGCAGTTCCCCCCATGTGTTTGTGTCTGTAAGTTTGTGCTTGTGTGTGTGTGTGTGTGTGTGTGTGTGTGTGTGTGTCACAGCCTCTCAGAAAGAGAGATGGAGTGATTTAGCTTGATGGACAGGTTTTGTAATACAGTACTTGAAATTGTATTCCCTCTACACCAACCTGCCAAAGCCACGTAGTCACAGCCGCTCTTGGTCCAAAGGAGGCTGGTGCCTGGGTCCATGAGTTAATTCCCTAAAATGGTGTAGTGTCCACTACAAGAACATCAAAATGTCTTTGAGCATGGCACTATTCAATACATGCTGCATTATATTTAAGCGTTAGCAAACAAGATTAAGAGTGGCTCTGTAAGGCTGTACTTATGCATAGAGTGTTTCTAAATATTAGTGCCAGCGTAAAGGATTGAGGAACTTTTCAACTCTATCGATTCTGTATCTGAGCGAGAGACGTTGCCACTGTTAGCATTAGCTGTATCTGGGGCGTCATTGTAACTGGGAGACCGCAACACACTGAACGCGCCGTGTTGAAGAAAATGCTTCGTCATATGGAAGTTGCTCCCTTGCACAAAATATTAACTACAGGTGTTGCATTTTGCTGTGTCGTTAGCTAAGCCAACTTTGGAGCCATGGTCCAGGAATGTAAATTGAAAAGCAGCAGGTTCTGGCAGGTAAGAGCAAGTTTTTTGGTCTGTAAAATGCTCACTGCAGTTCAATTGGAAGCGTGACTAAAATTGAAATGCACGTGTCTCGGTTCTTGGAAATTTGGTACAGATTCCAACTTGGACCCAGTTCTTGATACCCAACCCTACCAGCATGCTCAGATGTTCACAGTGACAATGCTAAAATGCTATGTTTAGTAAGTGTATTGTTTTCCATGTTCATCAGCTTAGTTTAACATGTTGGCATGCTAAACTAGCACTAAAGTACATTTGAGGCTGATGGGACAAAGACAAAACGTTACCGGCTGATGGCGCTAGATGGAAGTTGGAACATAAATGTCTCTACCAAATGCCATGGCAATCTAACCAACAGACATTTTACTTAAAAACTAATATGTCCACCTCATGGTAGCCGTAGAGGAACGGTCAAAGGATTACCAAAGTCAATACGGTTCATCTTTTGAGGAGTGAATGTATGTGTAATTTTATGGCAATCCATCCAAAACATGTTGAGTTTTTATGGAAAGAATCTGGGGAAATCTGGACACAACAGACAATGCTTCTAAATGGACTGATTTGTAAAACTTGTGATTCCTCCCGATCCCTGTCTACTCCCAAAGCTGTCTGGTACGCAAGTCCCTGACACTTACTACACAACTAACAGTTGTACAGTCCAACAGGAATCCTCTGAGACCCATTTTCTTTCCAGCTCAATAAAGTATGCTATAAACAGGATAGTGTTCAGTGACAGTGGGCTTGTACTGGGGTCAGAGCAGGACAGTAGTCATGATTAATTTAGTAGGAAAAGAAAGAAAAAATGGTCCTCTCATATTCAACCATGCCTCATACATCAAAACTGTCTCACATTGTTGATTAATGATTTAATCATCAAACATATTAAACTTCACTCAGCCCTATTCAGGACAAGAGTGTATGACATCACTGGTGGGGGTGGTGGATTAGTTCAAGTTCAATATATTACAAGTATTATTTATTTGCTAACTTAAACTAAAAAGAAAAGAAAATAATAAAAAGTTAAATACTTATTTGGTTTCTCCTTTGTGGAGGGGTATGGAGTGGGGGTGGGGGAAGAGCGGGTGGCTGAGAGAGATGGATGGAAGAAGAAATGGACGAGGTGAAGGTTTACAAGTTGCTGATTTTATAGAAGACAAAACAAGGGGAGGGAGGGCTGATGGAGAGTGTAATTGTTATCGAGGAGCTGTGTGAGGGAGTGTGATTACTGCTTTGGGAGTTGTTTAGAGGAGCGAGGTCGTGGAGGCAGGGTGCAGGTGTGCAGATGTATTGGTCAAGCCCTGCTGCTTCCTAACCCAGGACCCCTGCCATCCGCGACACCTGAGCCAGCCAATACTGCCTCTCTGTAGCACCACCAAATCATCCATTCCCCTCTCATTTACCCTGTTTATTTGCTCACAGCTAATTTCGGCTCTCTCCACTTGGGTGAGAAACTGCACTGCTCTGTACCGGAGAACTGTCAAACTTCATTATGGTCCTGTAATGAAGAATCCCTTTTTAAACAGGTCAACAATCGCATAACATTATTTTATTAATGTGTAATTTATATCATTAAGTGTTCATATTGTATTGTTTGACTCCAACGTGCAAAAACTGTGCAACAAACTGGATGAACTTCACAAAAAGGTGGCTATGTGGATAGATACTGGACTCTAGGTATCGCTTTTTACACTAACAGTGGGTGGTCAAACAATGTGATTCTACTTTCTACTCCCTCGTCCTTCATTCTGATAGGTGTTTACCAGTGATGGAAAGGAACAAAGTGCAAGTATTTCTTCCACCACTGGTGTTTACCTTCCACCACAGACCAACAAGCCGAATGCACAGTGCATGTTTGCCAACCAGAAATCCAGACCCCCTTAGTTATTGTCTTTAGTGACGGTAACAAAAGTAATCTCAGCCATGAAATCCCCTAATACAGACCGTTTAATAAATGCTCCACCATCATCATTGTTAACACTTCAATCAACAATGCCTATTACGCCGCAGCCCGCTCTGCAGTGGGTCACTCTGACCATGTCACGGTCCACCTGATCCCCATATCAAAATTAAAGCTCTGTAAACCCAGTGAAGATATGGAGGAGGATCTCCGTGCGTGCTTGGACCGTACTGACTGCTACCAACAGTCTAGATGAGGACACAGAGGCAGTGACGCCACGCTCAGCTTGTGGGAGGACTCCTATAACATGAGGCAGCATGGTGAGTTATAGCTGTGTAACTCCCCAGTCAACACTATGGAGTCCTTCTGCTTCCTGGGCAGTAAGTTCTCCACCTCCTCTGAGTCCATCCTCACCTCCTCCATCATCACCCTTCTCCATCCTCAATCCGGTACGCTGCAGCAAATGCCACGGACAAGGGCAGACCGCAGTGAATCATTCGCTCCGCTGAGAAGGTGGCTGTAATCTTCCATCCCTCCACGACCTGTATGAGCCTTAGGCGAGTAGGGAAGACTTTTGGATTAGCATCTCTGTACATATTCTTTATGGTATTCTTTTGGTTATTTCTTCTATTATTTTTTCATATTTTATTGACTTTTGCAGTACTTTTTTACTTTTGCTTTTTATTATTTTTATCTCTTACTGTTGTGCTCCAAAATACCTTGGCAAATTTTGTGTTTGTAAAAACCTACTTGGCAATAAACCTGATTCTGATACAAGCTAACATCTTTATTGGTCCATGAGTCGTGCAGCATCTGCCCTTGTTCAATCAATCCATCCATGGATCCATCCATCCCCAACACTCATTTACAGCCTCTGAGTCGATCCGTCTCCTTCTGTTTGCTGTCCTTGGTCTCTTTCTCTGACTCACTTTCCACTCATCTCTCTCCTCTTCTCTCTCTTTTTATCTAATCCCTCTCCACATGCACTGCTGCATTGGCTCCAGCCTTCTTAGCAGTAGAGTAAAAAAAAAAAACAGAGGGAGCGCTGGAGGATAGCAAGTGGTGGGGAGAGGGAAAGACAACACAAAGAACAGGGGTGGAAACACTAAACTGGGAGTGAAACAAAAAAGACAAAATGATTGCGGCCGGTCAGAAAGCGAGATAAAGCGGGCTAAGACAGAGGCTGGATGAGAGAGGGAGCCTGCGTCACAGCTCCAATCAGATATGACAGAGAGAGAGAGAGAGAAAGAGAGAGAGAGGAGAGGATTGATGGGTTTAGGAGGCGGAAAGCCATAAAGAGGCAGAGGTCTATTAAAAGTGGAGTGTTGGGACGTACGCGGGTGCAGTGGTGATTTAAATTAAACGTGTGTGTGTGGCGATGTCTATGTGTGACAGTGGTCTTTGTGCAGCTTTCTCTACTTGTGGTCTTGTGTCTCTGTTAAAACTGTGTATATTTCTGTCTGTTTGTCCTCCAGTGTGTGCGTATGGGTTCGTATCTGATGTGTGCATATCTGTGAGTCAGTCAGTCAATTTATCTTTACAGTGTGCATGTGTGATTCCTGATGAGTCAATGATCATCCCTCTGCATTCGAGAATTTTTGGTTCCAACATATCTCTCTCAAAACACAGAGAGGGGAGAGAGAGCAGTAGGTGAGAAACAGAGGTGATTGAGGACAGGCAGAGATGGAGGGGAAGAGTGGTGAAGGAACTGCAGAGCAACACGGTGCCACTTCAGAGTGGCTCCCTGCCAGCTGACCACAGCTCTGAGTCTATTTCATCCACCAGTGCTGACTTTAGGAAGAGTAATGAGCGTGTTTACATGCATACCGTACTCTGGCAAGTAGGTTTTATTCTGATTAACTTCTAATTTGAATAAACAGTTGGTATGGGTCTGCAAATCTCAGTATAAAAGATCCTATCCATCAATATTCCATGCACATAAATAAACAAGCATACCAGATAAAAGTGGAGTCGATACATCAGAATGATAATATAAAAAAACATACAGATTTATTGGTATCTGCAAACTGTATAATGTCCGTTGATAGGTAAGAAGAAACAGCAGTACAAAAAGACTTGTTTGAAGTAGTTTAGAAGCAGTTTGGCCAGAGAGCAAAGTTTGTTTTTCAGCTTTGAAATGTTCCACTCAGTGCATATCTGGGACACAGTGCTTTAAAACTGCTATAATCAATATACTTACAATAACATTGGAATGTATATTATGACAGGGCTCATTCACAGTGACAAACCCACAAAGAAATATCACCTGCAGTTCCTCTGAACTCTTCATCCACTACCTACCCAGCACAACAGCAGACAAAGTTAGCGGCTAGCTGGTGAACTTAGCATAGCGTGAGCATTTAGCAACTAAACAGCCAGATATTTCCCTCAAGAGTTGGTGGAGCTGAAAGAGAGTGAATATTGGACTTACATTCATCAGGTGGCCAGAAACACAACTCCAAATGAATGACAATGTTTTTTCCAGAAGAGCTTGATGTGGAAATGAGCAACTTTTTACTTATATTCACCATTTCAACTTCAAACGTGATCACAAATGTTTGTTATCTGTTGTTATATAGGCAAAAAATGCTATAAATAGCCTATATTTTTTCATCACAGATTTCAATAGTGGTGTCTGCCTCAAAAATCCAGTCTTGGTCAGACTTTTACATTTTGAACATCTATCCTAAAAACTCAAACATCTGTTCTTTGCATGTACACCACTAAAAAGAATTATCTAACAAACATTAAACTTAACAAACATGTCTTGACTCACTTGACAGATTTTGGCACCAACTCAATTTTAGGTGGAAATCAGATCTGAAGCGTATAACTTCAACAAAAATCACAAAGCCTGTGTTTGTTTTAAGCTAATATTCTTGTTTCTAGTCTGATTACTTTTGCACATGTGTGATTACAGATATTGGATTTCTGAAATCAGATTACTGTAGCCCCACTATGACATGTAATCAATTTCCTCCCCAACCTTTGTTGGCAGAAGCAGGTCTCAGCTGTCCTTCCCAGCGCCTGCCCTTCAGTGCCTACTGATGCCCAGCCAAGCCTCGCACTAGACACCCCCCCCCCACCCCACCCCGCCGGAACGGTTCTGCTGATGGCAAGGCCGGCTAATATCTGCTTATCTCACTGCCACACGGTGCTCTGACACACAGACTATTGGTAATATCTGGCCGGGAGATGCAGAGTCAGGAGAAATGGGAGCCATGGGGGAGAAAGAGGGCTGGCTTTATAAGAGAGTGGAAGGAAAATGCTGCCTGCCACAAGAGAGGAGAGGCATGAAGAATCAGTGTGGCATTCTGTACTGAGGTACCTATCTCTTAAAAAGTGGCAGCTATTCCTATACAAGGATTAACAGCACAATATGTATTTTTGAAGGAAAGTGGCTAACTGAAGTCCATGTTTGATAAAATGACAGAAGACCAATAATCAATGCCAATCAGAATACCAATACAAGCGTCAGAGATTTGGCCGTATTTTAACATAATTATAGATCCGCTTCTCAGCTGGCACTAAATTCTGAAAACAATATATACATTTTATTTACAGTGTGTACTGTTTTATTTTAGTTAACAACCAGGCCAATCAGAGTTTTGTCAGTGCAAATGAGCAAAATGACAACAGAAAAATGTTGCAAGT
>JAPMOB010208371.1:0-12350 GCA_029875015.1 Lepomis gibbosus
TGTGAGAGACCTGGGTTCAATCCCCACTGTGTCCCTGAGCAGGACACTTAACCCCTACTTGCTCCAGAGGCGTGCGACCTATGTATAGCATTTGTAAGTCGCTTTGGATAAAAGCGTCAGCTAAATAAATAAATGTAAATGTACATCAACATGGTGTTGGTGTGTTCTAGCTTTTGCATTAGAGCGTCTTTAAATATCTTAAATATCCAATCCAGTTGCCCATGATTTCAATCCACCTTGGATAACTATGGATGACAAGTAAATACCATATTAACAATGGATAATATCAAATGCAACAATGGTATATGAAAAACTTAAAATCCTTCCATACAAACATATACGAACATATACAGTATTGATCAATATTTCCCATTGACCTTTTTTGGGTAAGCTACAAGCTTGCTATCATAAAAATATGCAGCAGTGCCTCCTTGTCCTTTTAAAATGACTGAGGAATGTGCTATAAGGAGAGGGTTCCAGTGGACTCACATCCTGAGGTAATTATCTGTGTAGACACACGGTACATTTTATTCAGACAAAAGTCAAGGTCAGCACTACTGTAACGTATTAAAGCCAGTCTTAATCTCTGTCACTGTCCTCCTATGCTTGACTTTACCTGTGAACTCAACCTAGACAGTTTCTTATGCTTCTTGTTTTTGCGTTGGCCCACAACAAATCAAACTGCTCTGTCACAAACAGAAAATACTGAATGTGAAATCAGCATGTATAATTTTTAAGTAACTAAATAGTCAAAAAGAGATATTATATGATATAAACAGTTTACTAAGCTTGCAATGTCCATATAAATGCTTCGGAGTTCTCCAAAAGTATATCTTTAGAATATATTCCTTAATTTTCTCCAACAGAAAAATAGCTCACTGATCCATTACCCTGGGCAAAGGTCACATAAAACGACAAATTAATCAAAAACCTTATCCAGCTACACACACAAACATTTAACAAGAGAAATGGGTAATACAGAGAGCATTAAATTACTGAAATGTCTTATAGCAACTTAAATAGTCTTGATTATGAAAGCCAACCCCCAACAACATAATACAGAAACAATTTCTTGAAACTAAGGAATTTGTCAAATATCTAAATATTGCAAAATTAAACATTGATCCAACATTGATTGATTATACTCAACCTCAAGAAGTTTTATTCTTATCCATAAGCAGAAATATGGTGGCCCATCATCACCAATTTGACAAGACGTGCAGGATTTAGAAAAAGTGAGAAAAGCTAACCAAATACAGAAATGCTGCACATAGTACAGATGACATCAAGAGCGGTTTCCAGGAGACACTAAAAAGTGATGCACATGCTGTCACACCAATATAATATGTTACATTTTAGTACTATTTTCCAGCATCACATACGGATAGTAGACTTCAATAACTTCATGACTCATAAACTATGATAACAACAAGTGTGTCCCAGCCGCCACCTGTGTGTGTTCATCACTTTGTGTCCCCTTTTTTTGTTGTAGGTGCTACTTGCAGTGTTTCTGTATTTGGTTTTGTTTTCTATTTTTGCAGTGTGTTTATCACTGAAGTGTTTTGTTTGTTAATTAAAATCAAAGGTAGTTTAAGAATGATGAAGTAGAACTTTTGCTCCTTTGTATTTTCCTGGCGCTGCAGAAGTTGAGTATGGCCGGTCAGCGCTCTGGGAGAACCTGTCAGGAAGTGTTAGCATCCAGTCTGAACCCAACTAGGTCAGTGGCGAGCCAGCCTTCATTTGTATGCAAATCCATGTAGATTTGCTGCTGATAAGGTTGGTTGGATCTTGAGGCATGAGTGGGTTACAGGCACAGAGTATCCAGGACAAAGTTTATATTCATCTTCATATCCTACTCAGTAATAAGCCTGGAGTCTTTTTATTTTCTAACCTTTATTCTCCTGGGAAGGTCACCTGAGCTCTGTGCTCTTTTTCAGTGATAATCTGCTACATTCTTTTAATGTTCCACTCAATCACACTTCCAGCTAACCTGAACAACCTAAGACATCTACTGGTGGTCACACAGAAGGCCTGCCCAAGCGGTCGGGGGTTAACTGCCTCACTCAATGGCACACTGACAGTGGGTTTTCAGGGAGAGGAGAGCATTATTCTCCCAGCTGGTGTGGGGATTCAAAACATGTTACTTTTTGATAAATGGATAAAGAGAATATCCTCTGTATTTCCATGGAAACGGAACTTAAACAAGACAGGGAATAAAGCAAACACGATAACGCCTCATCAACCAGGCTAATGTTGCATGTCCCCGCGATCACTGAGTGTTTCCATGCACACATTATTCAGGATACTAGTTCATATCCTGGTGACCGCCATCCTGATCAAATTTGTGTATAATTGTAAATACAATGGCAGCAGGGTTTGTTAGAATGAGAATTGAATTTGCCATGCTGAATCCCTTCCCATTCTAAAGCTGAATGACCTTTGAACTACGAGAGCAAAAACTGTTTCTAGGGTACACTGAGCAAGTAATGTATCACAAAAACATTAATGTTGCAGTGGAAACCGAACTCAAAGTTTGCAATTTCTTAATATGCCCAGGGATATAAGTGTCAACCATGAATGGCAATGTTCCCTCTTCTCTTCCAGTTAGGGACCTTTGCTGCATGTCATTCCCTATTTCTCTCTGCCCTCATTTCATGTTCTCTTTACTGTTGTCAGTCTGTTAAATGCATACATTACCTTATACATAACTTAAAAATTATGAACTTCTACATTTCTATGTTATGTAAATCAAATCAAAAAAGTAATATATGAGATTACACAACATAATAACAATGTGCAATAGCATGCACACTTTTTGCACTACAACTAATGGTCTAAATAACCTCTTACTGGATATTTTTGTTTCTACATGATAATGTGGTCTCAGCCTTCCTTTACCACTGGCACAATATTCCTCCCAGCTAGGCTTCATATCTTTTTAATAAATGTGGTGTTCATATATGCATTGTTTTGCTCAAGAACATGTTTACAGCACTGATGATCATTGATTGTCTCATTGACTGTTGCAGGATCAATTTCTGACCTCTATATTTGTGTCAGGGTATCCTGATGGAATAAACCAAAGGAGTTATTTTAATACTATCACTTTTGTAATAATAATACCTGATCAATGAACAGCAATGAGGAACCCACACAGACATTCCAGCTTTTACCCTTTCCTTTATTCGCTTATATTTCTTATTCTGTGCATGTCACAGTCATAGGTTTACAAAGTTAAAAAGCCCAAAGGCCACTCCAAAGGGAGTTAGAGGCCTATTGCAGTCAAGACTTTACTCATTTACTTTCCGCAACCTATCTGCATCACTATGTAACACACATCCTAATGCTCTACTAATGGCTAGCGTGGCACACCCTCAAAAACACTAGTGGACAAATACACTGAGCTGTAGCATTTAAACCATGTACACCTATTCTGGTACAACCCCTAAATAAAATTACCTTATGAACCTGAAAACGAGCATATTACGTCCACTTTAACACATTTGTACTGTCGAAAAGGTTTTCTCTAAAGGTATAAAAATGTAGAAGAATAAAAAACTGTGCTTATATTGCTTATAAAAAACTAGGCACATAGATTGCAATAATCCACCCCTCTGAGCCTATTCTCTGCTCAGGCTAACAAATTTAGATTTCACCCACCAGGACCTCCCCCATCCATCTGTCAGCATGAACTTCTCCCAGCCGAGTTGGGGACATGTGAATGCCACACTCCATCAAGCATGTCAGCTTGTAGATTACACTCCAGACAGCTCCACAAGACTTCTCCATTACCTCCACATCAAACCCCAAATTAGCTGAACAGATCAGCAGTGGAGCTCTGGATGTCCACACTAATTTTTCAAGCATGGAAAGGGGGGAGAGAATCTTTTAACCCAATGTACTGAGGTTTGACTGCTGTCATAGTTAATGTGTCCATCAAAGAGTGAACATCCTGCCAAAATATTTGTGAGGAATATACTGAACCGTCACCAGCTTAATCATTTCAAGAGGTTCTGTATAAGAGCTGAACAAAACAATAATATTTGAGGATGTTTTAAAAAAGTAAATGATTGTGTGTTTCGTTAAACTCTGTTAAGCTCCACCAGGTGTACAACTGCCCCAACATTTGTAAGGGGGAATATGATTATAGGATATCTGTTCTAAATTCTTTGGGTCCGTGCTCAGTTTTGGAGCTGCTGACCTCACTAACATCTTGGTGAGGTGTGTTCTGTTCGAATGGATTTGGGGCTGCCCTGTTTTGTGCCCCACTTACCTCTGATGAGGCGAGCATTGGAATTAAAACAATTTGCCTGTTCACTGTTATTGTATGCTTTTTCCAGTCTGTATGCTTTGCAAGGATGTAGGCAGATAATAGTAAAAGATTTGTGATTCTTTCTCCTTCATTAAAAAACAACGTGTAGGTCGAATGGTTTTAGACACTTTTGCTTCTCCCTGGATCCTTGTTTACACTGTGAAAAGGTCTGTCTGTTTGCTCATTAGCATGATTGGTGGGGTGTGTGTTAACTACCGTGCATTTTGGGACCACGTCTCTCCCTAATGGTCATCTGGAGGTTACTCTTCTTGGTCGGTCTTCCATACTTTATTGACCAAACCATCCAGGTTTCTTATGTTGGACAGGTCCACTTCTTACTCCTGCAGGGGTGAGGCGTTTTGTGTTGTGACTTGAGTTTCTTTGCCTTACTATATAAATTTAATCAGGATTTAACAGGGGCATTGGATTCTGCAGGCTAAGCTTAATTTGTTAATTGAAGCTCTATGGTGACTGCACTTTTTATGTTGTATTGGTGCTCTGATAATCCGTACAGGCGTCTGATTTTAAAGCTGCTATAATCGATATTTTTATAACAACACAAATGACATTGTGAAAACAATGTGAAAGGGGTCTCTTTCTGTTTAATGAATCTACACAGAATCATCATCCAAATCTACAGCTTCCATCAGCTTTACATGACTTTATAGCATGTTTCATTGTTTAGCAGTCCAGCCAGCAACTTTACTAATTTTGTTCAGTGCTGTCATAGTGTCGTTTTCTGCCGCAGCAAGCAGCTGTTAACTGCAAAAACGGTCACTTAACACTACCTGTTCAGCACCAAGCTGGTGAACGCAGTGGAGCATTTAGCAGGTTTAGCATTTAGGTTTTAAGGTGAAAGGAGGGTGAACTAGCTTCATTTTTATACCATAATATTTATACAATAATAAGACCATGTTAATGTAAAAGAGAAGTGAAAATAAGGAGACAGCTGGATTCATTTATACATTGTAAACAACTGTAAACAACCTTAGTTAATGTCACTGACCTCTGGTGTCTTGCTGATAGAGTAACTGAATATGTCCTCCCTCTTTTTCTTTCTCTCTCACAGGCCTACTCTGTCTATGATGAGGAAATTGGTTATTGCCAGGGTCAGTCATTTCTCGCTGCTGTTCTTCTGCTGCACGTGAGTTAACTTCATCATCCATCCATTCATCCACTGAGCCTGCCTTCTCATGGTCAAGACAATGCATCAGACAGATAAATACATAGATACAATACATACACATGTGCATACAAACCTGCACTGCACAAAACATGTAACAGTTACAGTGTATAATTTAAAGAAACTATGGCTGAGTTGAGTCAATGCCAACCAGATATAATATAAATACTCTTGCTTTTGCTTTGTCTACATACTGTACATATATACTATAGATGAAACAGCAGGTTAAAAATTACCACCACTATTAAATTCAGTTTGGCTAATTTTATACAAATTATATATTTAATATTTAGACCATATTTAACAACAGAGCCAACCTCTTTATGCAAGCTGGTCTCAAACAAACACTGCAGCTCTAAAACCAATTGAGTCCGTGTACAAACAGACAATAAAAACTCTTGATAGAAAGGTCAATAGCTATCACCACTGTTGTATAATAAAAAAATATGATCTATTCAGTTTAGATAGTTTTAAACATTTTGCAGGTGTGTGCCTCATTTTTAAGGTGTTACATGGGCTAGCCACTCGTCCACGAAACCAGTTCATAATGCAGAAGGTTAGCAGTGGTAGGGTAACAAGGAGAGTTCGTAGAGGGGACTACATTGTACAGTACAGACGTAGTAAGTTTGGACAAATGGCATTCTCAGTTACACCTACCCGTTACTAGAATAGTTTACCTACTGAATTGAGAAAATGCAATAATTATTTCACTTTTAAACATATACTTAAGACATGGCTTAAGGCAAATCAGACTTGTAGCCACTAGCAATCTAACCATCTATCTTCAGCATTTTGCATAATATTAATGTTTTTATATACTATACTTCTGTCACTTTTGTCATGTATTTACTGTATCTTACAAAAGGGGGTAAACCCCTCACATTTTTGTAAATATTTGATTATATCATTTCATGTGACACACTGAAAAAATAACACTTTGCTACAATGTAAAGTAGTGAGTGTCCAGCTTGTGTAACAGTGTAAATTTGCTGTCCCCTCAAAATAACACATCACACATCACAATGTTGTCATGGAGGAGTGGAAGAAGACTCCAGTGACAATCTGTGAGGCTCTGGTGAACTCCATGCCCAAGAGAGTTAAGGCAGTGCTGGAAAACAATGGTGGCCACCCAAAATATTGACACTTTGGGCCCAATTTGTACATTTTTACTTAGGAGTCTACTCAACTTGTGTTGCCAGCAGTTTAGACATTAATGGCTGTGTGATGTTGGGGCAACTGTGGCTCAGGAGGTAGAGGGGATTGCCTGTTACTTGAAAGATCGGCGGTTCAATCCCTCGCTCCTCCAGGCTACATATTGAAGTGTCGTTGGGCAAGATACTGAACCCCAAATTGGCCCTGGTGGCTATTCATAGTTTTCACGTGACGTCACATTCCAATGAAAACGCTCCCTTGGAGGGCAAAAAAGAGGAGGCAAGCCTGAGCTGGGTTAGGCGAGGGATTCCCCTCAAGGTAAACATAAACATTACTATAGTCGAGCGCTGGCAGGGACCTGGTGGTTTTTAAGTGAGGGAATAGAGCAATGGGTACTGTTTATGGATCGAAAGTGCCAACATTTGAGGTTTGTGTCCATATCTTTTTCTTGAGTTGAGAGGTGATCCAAATAAAATTTAATGGCTTTTGGGTGTCTCTACGAGGGAGTCCGGTGTGAGCCGCTATCTTGGTCTGTTGTTTCGCTCTCCAGGTCACCTCACATGTCAGTGTACGAATGTGCGTGAATGTTATATTCAGTTTGATCTCTTTTGAAGCGCAGTGTATGAATGTGTGTGAATGGTGAATGCGATGTAGTGTAAAAGCGCTTTCAGTGGTTGCACATTTACATTTGATGTGTTATTTTGAGGGTACAGCAAATGTTATGCAAGCTGTACACTCACTACTTTCATGGACGCCATATAGGGGGGGAAAGTTAGGGCAATTCCAAGGGCCTCTGACTGACAGGGCCCCAAAAAATAATTTTAAACTAATATCAATTTATATTATACATTATATAAACCATCATCGTTGACTATAAATATATTTCAAATATATTAATAAAATGAATGATCTCTTTGTTTTTAACTTGTTTTTGGCAGTAAAAGTAAACCTCCATATTGCCCCCCCCCACCCCCCCCACATATCTGCATGAAATGGTTTTGTCCTGCCTTAGCGCATTGATCAGTGACTGTGTTTTAGTTGCAGTCAGTAGATGCGGCAAAAATACAGTGATCACAATGTTGCCTAGTGAACCAAATCTGGTTTTCAAAAAAGGAAAGAGAGGAAAGACAAAGGACAGGATGTCACTCTGTATCCCAGTTTTTCCCCAAGAAAGGTGGGCAGCCTTTAGTCTGTGAGTGGTGTTAACCTGTTGGTCCACGGTGAAATAAGCTAGGTAGCTACAGACTAGTGTTAGCCTACATTTCATCAACATTTAATCAGTGTAGGAAAACATTTTAGCAAGATATTCATATTATATCATTGTCCCTGCCCCTTTTAGCAGACTAACAACAGAGTCAGCAGAACCCCAGTCTCCCCATAACTATAGCCTCTCTGTCCCAGTGAAGAAGGTGAGCAGCACTGTGTTAATGACAGGCCAGTTAGCATCATTCCAGCAAGTCTGTGGAGATTTCTCTATCTCTCTTGCTCTTTTTATCATAATAAAAAAGAAAATGAAATTCTTATTAATGACAGAAATTCCAACACAAATTATTTTCTCACATAATGATTATTATGAAAAAAAGAAAAAAAAGAAAACACCTTTCTGTCTGTACTGGATGCTGGACAGCTGCTTACCTCAGCCTGCATGTAAGTTAAAGACTATATTAAAATAAGCCAGTTTGATACGTTCATTTAGACTGAATTATGGCCATTAATGACCATAGAGACAGACTTTATATTTCCCATCATGAAGGGCAGTTTATTTGAGAAGCCAATAGTGACCTGCATCCTGTATGCAGACTTGCATGTACAAATCACCAGCAGTAAATATTGTGCTAGCACTAGTATGGAAGTACCAGAAGCCAGACACTTGCAAGCCTTTAATTAGAGTTATGTAAAGCTTTTGATGGGACAGTAAAGTCCTAGAGAAGTGGTGACAACAGCTGCGCAGAGGGGGTCCAATTTGATATTTTTGTCATGGGGCCCAAAATTCTTGGCGGCCCCCCTGACTACTTTACATTGTAGTGTCATTTCTTCAGTCTTGTCACGTAAAAAGTTTTAATCAAATATTTATAAAAATGCGAGGGATCTACTCACTTTTATGAGATACTGTACGTATTATCAGGTAATTTACCCTTCTTGTGGTACTTGTTTAGGCATTATACTGATGATATTTGGCACTAAATTGTATGTGTATACTTCTATCACTTTGTAATTAAAGTATTATAATTTATTGTATTTCTTCTGCAGTACTTGTTGAAGCATTGTACTGGTGCTGTTGGGCACTAATTAATTATAACTTGCTCAGGGACCACAGATGAAAATTAGCGATTTTGCTACGTCTACTATGTAACTCCGGTACATTTACATTGAAGTCTATCCGCAATGTTTATTAATGTGCATTGTCCCTGGTAAATAAATAAATAAATAAAAAAAATAATAAAATGAAACAATATGAAAATTTCACATCACGATTTTAGTGACCAAAGTTATAATTGCTATCAGTATTGTGTTATTGTTAAAATGTGCTGAAAAAAAGTACTGATACACACATTACACCCAGTTTTGAAATCTACAAATACAAGAAGAAGAAGTTACTTTATTGTCATATGCACATACATGTTGCAAAATTCATTCTCTGCATTTAACCCATCCCTTGAAGGGAGCAGTGGGCAGCCACTGTACAGCTCCCAGGGACCAACTCTAGATTGAGAGCAGGTGGTGGTCACAAAGGTGAGGGAGTGTTGTTTCGCAGCGATTTTCTCCGATCTTCCCTCAGCGCTCTTTAAAAACCAAAATACGACCACACTTCAGACAGGCTGAAAACTCTCCAGAGCAGTGTCACTGCCTTCCAACAGGTTGTCATTGACCTAAAAATCAACATACGTTGCATGCAGCGCCTGCGTTTGGGAGACTGTTGCAAACTTTGGTGGACGCTGGACAATATTTACTCTGGCACGGTAATCAAACATGGTTTTAATGATAACAAACATTTTAAATAGTGGTAAAACTAATTGTCTAAAATTTTACATTAAACTCGTAACCGTTTCATCGCTAACACATACATATTGTGGCAACCTGTAACATACGGGATGCATTGCCCTTGTGAGGACCGCTGATACCACCCACTTGCTCTGATTTACTTTGCGCTACAGCCAGAGATGTATCCTCCCTAGTGAATAAAAGAGCAAAAGGAGAAGAGGACAGAGTAGTGAAGAGAGCAGTGAATAAAGCGCGATTGTGGCGGAGTAAAAACTCTTTTGTTGTGAATAAACATGTAAAGCAAGGTAGTATAATCTCTTGATGAATCACCTACACAAGCGTTGTCCTCCATACTGTTCCTGTCATCCATCACCACTCTACAAATAATCATTACCCCTTCTACAGAAATCAAACAATCAATTACTTACCGGCGTAACGCCAAAACTCCATAACCAAATGCTGGACCAGGGTTCTTTCACCCAGTAGACTGCCTGGTCGTAAGTGCACTAAAGCATTTTTTTTTGTTTCCCAACTGGTTTGTTGTTGACTTGAACCTTAATTTGAACCTTAAAATGAACTGAAAAAGAGCCTATTTTGTGTTTTTGCCAACAAAGAGAATACTGAACATTGAACTGATACCCAGAGAGGACAATTTAAGTTGTTTACATAGCATTATTTTGTGGGTTGTTTTGTTTGTGCATTATTGAAATACAAGCAGTTTTTTATTGTGCTTTAAAACTCTTTGAGTTGTGGTTTTCATTACCCAGTTACTCATTCAACGTGAGGGTCCATATTTTGATGGGTCCTTTGTGACATTTGATTAAAAGACAATGCATACTGTATAAACAAAAAAACCTGAATATATTATATGTCAGGAGAGAGGCCTGACTGGCACCCCAGACATAAATAAATGAAGAGTCAAACTGTCACATAAAAATGGCACCCCAGATGGAACACTAAACTAAAAATTGTTCAATGACAAAATAAAATAACATTGAAATAAATCATATAAAGCCACGCTTTGTGACATTAAAGCAAACTTTATTTCTGGGACAAACATAACAAAGAAACACAAAATGGCTGACAACACTAAATCCCTATGGCATGAAATTGAAAAAGAATCACCTGTGACACAGGTGCCTGATCCAATGTTAACTCCCAACACATACTCACTGTTGGACATGAGCCTCACTGAATTCACTGAGTTTGCCCAACCCTCAAATCTTCCAAATACTGCCTACTCGGACCACATTGTTAGAGGATACCAAACTGCAAACAATGGCTCAGAAGAGATATCTTCTGGCTATGGAATTTAGCAGCGGCTGCACAAAACTTTGGAAGATCAAAATTGTCACAGACAGGATCTAAATGGAAACATGGAACAAATGGCAAAGGAAATCACAATTCATATGGAACAAACAAACAAATCACAACCTGTCAGAATATACATTCTTAGAAACATTAGCAAAGCCTAAAAATAAAACAATCACATTTAACCTCCTTTACATTTAGGAAGAACTTGGGTCTGATGATTCTCCCTTGCCACATGCTTTTAAGATAAAAGCTCTTTGGAGCAACTAGAATGTTACCTTGATGCTACTACGGTCTACGATTGAGCACAGCAATCAAGGAAATAATCAAGGGTTTCTTTAATAAAGAAAATATGTCAGCATTGTGCAGCTGTACCTACACCTCACTGCATCTACAGAAAGTCTCTTAGCTTGTGCTGGGTGTAATAAAGCAGAACGGAGACAATATAAAAGACTAAATGGAGGCTGAGAGAGAGGGGGAAACAGAAGAATGTCTCTAGCTGAAAAGAAAGTTGCTGACTGCTGGGATGAAAACAGTTTATAGCAGAATGATGTGGATGAAAAGAGTGAGTGAGAGAGTGCGAAAGAAGTTAGAGCTGAGGGCACGAGACAGAAAATAAGGAGTGGGAAGGAATTGAACACGACACTTACCACACACTCGGTCATTCTCACATACTTATTTTCAACTCTTAAAGACCCCTACTCTAATTACCCCTTCCAATATATACTTAAGTATTTTTCTTTTGTTCAGTGTTTCTTGTCTGTTCAGTGCGCTGCACCTTGAATGCATAAAACACACCTGAAATTTTATTTGTGGATGGTGTTAAAAGACAGATGGAGAAGAGGCAGAGGAATAGATGCAGAGGCAGGAGTCCCAAGTGGAGGAGAGAGAGCTGTGGAAGTTTGGTTGAGGTCCAAATCACAAGGGCAGCAGAGGTTAAAGAGGAGGGAGATGGAGGGGGGGTATAGGGGAGAAGAGAGGTCAGGAGGAGGTGGGGTAGAGAGATGGTTGGAGAGCTATGGACGAGTTTAGTGAAGGCACATCCTGAGATACAGATGAGACAGGAGTAAAAAAGAGAGGAGAGTGGAGTTATGGAGGAGAGGAAGCTGTGAAGGTGAAGAGAAGGAGGGGGAGAGATAAAGGGGAAAGCAGCAGTAAAAGAAAGAGAGGTTATACAGGAGGAGGAGGCAGACGGGTTATGAAGGAGGAAGAGGAAGAAGGGAGAGGTTATGGAGGAGATGTCAGGAATATTAATAGGGTTTCAGGTTTACCTGCAGGAGCCCATTCAGCCCCAAACACATACTGTCACTCTGATTAAATATCACCTTACCGTCTGCAATTGTGTGTGTGTGTGTGTGTGTGTGTGTGTGTGTGTGTGTGTGTGTGTGTGTGTGTGTGTGTGTGTGTGTG
>JAPMOB010208383.1:0-22588 GCA_029875015.1 Lepomis gibbosus
GATGACCGAACAGCCAAGTCGACTTCCACTCAGGGAGCTTGTACTAATCTGACTCGACACGCTGAACCCACTCTATTTTTACTCCCAACATATTTCCCATCATTCTCACTCATATGGCTTTTTCCATTATTTTGTGGGTTCTTTTCTTGATTCTCAGTCTCTCTCCCTCTAGTCGTTTTTCTCTGGTGCTGTTGGTATTTTTAACTCCATGGACAGTTCAAAGCTCAAATACATAAATATGACACAAACACTCACTGACTGTACACCCTGCAGGATTCATCATCTTTGCCTTGGCTTACTTTTTGTGTTAGGTGAACTTTAACCTCAACAACAGTAAAGCAAAACCTGCACTTTTGCACTGAACAATGCTGTTTCAACAATGCTGCATAATGATTTAACTATGTCTCTGTCTTCTTTTCCCTTCCTCCACTGTCTCTCTGACCATTCAGACACAGGTGCAAGAGACTACTACAAGAGCTACCCAATGGTAGATTACACCCACCGCCAGTCCCCTCCCACTTTCCAGCCAATCAACTTCCACCCAAAGGACAAGCCTTTCCTCCCGCCGCCCGACATCCATGCACCACTGGCCATCACCATCAATGCCTCCCAGATCCCTAAGCCGAAGATCTCAAAGACCAACACCCACCCGCTCACCTCCAGCTCGGCCTTTAAGGCATGGGACCCCAGTAAGAGTCACATCCAGCACCCGACAGCCACCCACATGAGCCTCCAGGGGCAGCAGCACCACCCCATCCAGCAGCAGCAGCACCAGCCACTGCACCAGCAGAACAGCCGCCGCCAGGCCTACTCCAACAAAAGGCAGTTCAGCATCGAAACGCTGCCCGAGCTCTTCTCGCAGCCGCTGGGCTATGGCCACTCGCCGCACATGAACCCCAGGCACAAGGGACTGCCCACCAACAGCAAGACAGAGGTCACTGTCTGAACATGTGGACGAATGGGTGAACAGACAGAAGAGGAAACCAAGTGGAGTGTTAAACAAGAAATGCTCAGATATCTTTTATATCCACAGCCGTAATGGCGAACGGGGAGCAAGCAAATATCGTGTATAATCTGAATTTTTTTTATTCTGCATTTTCCTCATCATTGTGGACCACAATATTAATAATGTGAGTGATATTTGAGTACTTTTAAGACCACTGGATCGAAACAGCAGCAGCAGATAAGCTGTGAAGGTGGCGGATTGGCAGGTGCTGGCTGTGACTCTTTGAACCCGGCAGCTCTTCTAAATAATTGAGTGGCCTCTCAGTGTGTTGGCACAGCTCTCTCCTCCTTCTCCTCTCAACCCCCTCCCACCTCAAAGACACTCTGCACTGCTCTGTAGCACCACTCCACCACACACAAACACTATTTACCCCACAAACTAGCCCAGACACACTCTGACCACTTTTTCGGAGACTGTCAGAGAGGCTGGTAGAGGAGTGTTTCCCCTAAGACTTTGGCTCCCCATCAGCAGAAACAATGCCATTGTGTTGTCAGCTCCCATTGCCCTCCAGACCCTCCAGAGAGATATCAGCATGGCAATTCATACTAGAGATGAGGACGGCATGGGTGGTGGGGGGGGGGGGGGTTATTCATCTCATTCCAGGGGCAAATAAGATGAGAAGGATCTGAACCATGTTGACACACACTACACACTTGTCAAAAACTATAGAAAATTCCCAGCAGTGTCAGAGACCATAGGCACCCCCACCCCATAAGCAGAAAAACACACTTGTCTCTCGACACGCTGATCCTCAGAAACTGGGGAAAGTGAATAAGCAAGCTCTTGTTGGTATTTGTTACTGCTTGTTTCAGTCACCATCTTTTGTATTGTTGTGGATGTTTACCTCTGAAGAAAACCCAGGATGTGTCATGATGCCTAGAAAACAGAGCAAAAGAGTCCATGTATCCAAAAAGGTCATTACAAAGTCATTGCATTCTCTCTCCCTCTCTGCTCCACACTGGCTTTCACAAATGAGGCTGGGTTTGTGGAAATGTCAGTGAATGCTGCATACTGGTACGGGCATTTGGTTGTACAAGGAATTGAAATCTACATCCTCCAAGATCCACTTAACTGTATTCAGACGATAGATCTGCACACTTGACACGATGCCATAATCAAACAAGATCAAGCAGTGATGCGTTACAATGGCACCTTTTCCCAGCATGGCTATTCTGAAGCACAGCTGTTTGATGCACGGCTTTACTGCTGCAGTGCTAAAATAATCTGCAAGGCTGAAACCACTGTCACTGCCATGTAATTTGTTTAAAATGTTTGCAAACCATATGTTATTGCACTTTTGTTAATATAACAGTACATTTAAATTAAAAGTGCGCAATTCACTACTTTAGAATTCGTTATTCAATTTTGCGCATGATAATGCGATTAATCACGATTAAAAATTTTAATCGTTGCCCAGCACTAATTGTGACACATGGCTGCAGAGGCTTTGGAGTTGTTTAAATGAATATTCCGGTATATTTCAGCCATATTTCCCTGGGGATTGGTGAGAGCAGGAACAACACCACTTTCCCGAAGTTGTCTCTCAGGACGGCCCAGTTGCCTTTCTGTCCTTGCCTCAATCTTAGTCTTTCCTCTTCCATTTGATTTAGCTCCTCATCTGTGTCCAGTTCCAATTAATATGGTTGACCATCAAAGGGAAATGACTTGTGATCATCCTTATAATAGTCAACGCGATAATCCGCCAATGAATTTAGCTTTTTAGGGTTTCCTTGGAAGACAGTACGACGTCAGTGAGCCAGTCAGCCTCACACAGGGTGAGCAGGTGATGCAGGGTTTAATACACCATGTTAAAATATACCACAATTTCTTTTTAAAGGAATATTTTGCTGCAAAAGTAATGTAACGAGTTGCTGATGAGTAATTAGTAAAGTAATTGCTTTTTCAAGGATTAACATTACGTTGCATTTTTCAGTTTATTTGTACAGTGCTGGTTATTGATGGCTCCAATCTACAACTTCAGCCTTCAAAATCTCTAACCAAAACAGTCCATCAGCCAGCCTGACGCACTGATTGAATTCACCTTCATTTTTTATCGGGAGGACACCAGCTATGCCGCAGTGCATATGCCTGGCACATGCTATAGCACAGACAGGTGGTGAAAACTAATCAAACAGCAGCGCTTACCAGAGTCACACACTATTTAGTACTTACTCTCGTTGCCTCCCTCTCTCTGCCACTGTTTCTCTCTTTTTCTGCCTTCTAGCAGCCTCCTAGCAGAGTGTCATCTACCCCGAACCTCCCACTGTGCATCCATGTCCATGGAGGGTTGAGCAATGGGCACCAACCACTTGTCTGGTGCTTGGTACCCAGTGCTCCAAACTGTTGTAAACTGTGGTATTCTCACTGGGTCCTCAGCATGTGTCTGTGAGGAGAGAAATATAATTAATGGCAGTCAGTCACAGACTCTAGATTTACTCCCTTATACACCATCATGCTCCTACATATGCAAGCAAACTCGAGCGTGATTTGGAGCATGAGGGCAAACTAGCATCCACAAACACACTCTGGGACATAAACAACCAGATGCTTTGAAATATATTATTCACATCTGGAGATTTGCTGGTGTCAAACTGCTACATTAAAACTGAATCACGTGGATTAAACTTTTGGATCCATTGATTTTTCTTCCAAGCAGAAATGTCAGTCAGCCAAATTCCCCAATTCGCATCTCCATTTTATGGAGCTGCGAATGTACAAGCAAATGAAATGAGCAACGGCATAAAACTTTAATGAGAGAGAATAAATTAGCAATATAATGCTTGTTTGTAATGCTGCAATGGCTTCTCCACTTTACCTCTCCGAGATGTGAAAAACCTGTAGGCAAGCTGTTGGAGAGGTGCTCCGAGCTGCTGGCATGCTTTTGTAATAAGGGATCAGCAGAGAATGGGGATCATGAATACAAAAGCATCAATGGGATATGCATAGTGTGAATATGCATCAAACAAGTCTGCGCTTATGCTCTCGCCAGCATTGCACAGTATGCCATATACCATGTTACAGCAGGTTCCTTCTCCACGGCTTCCCTGTCTCTTCCCTGACTTTTAATCCTACAAGGTACCGCACTTTAAGTGGGTCATTTCATATGAAAAGTATTCTAGCCTCTAAAAGCCCTACCAAAATATTCTGTGGGGTCTGTCCTTAATCACTCGGAATGCATTAGAGGTTGAGAACAAACGAGGAATGACAGCGAGTAAACAAGCAATATGCGTCAGTAAAGCAATAAGCGCCCAACCGTCCTCACCCTATCCTTATCTCTCTGTCTGTCTGTCTGTCTGGAGCCCTCCTCTAAGTTTAGGGGTGGGTGCTAATGAGGGAGCGGGTGTTAAAACCAAAGGGAGAGCTGAGCAAAAGAATGAGCTCTGCAGAGGGCTTGGGAGCAGATGAAGGAGATGAGACAGAAAAGAGAAATGGGGTTGCGTGGACACAGCTGATATGGCAATGGTTGTTTTTCATTTGGATTTGTCTGGGTGGTCTGAAAACATTAATTCTGGGTTTTATCTCTCTGATGTACTCAAACAACCAGCTTTAAAAAGCATTGTAACTTAAAGGGGCAGTTGGTCTTTACTCTGAATCGAACAATTTCAACATCAAAGCTGATGTGTGGGATTCTAATGCTAGTGCTAACAGACAGCACTGGAGGTTTAACACAATGGCAATATTGGCTCCAGGATTTACAAATAAAGAGTGGAGTCTTACAGTAAGTCCATCAGGACAAGCAGAGCCTGAGGACAGGCTACCAGCAATCTTACAGAGACTGTCAACTTTCCCCAAATTTTGATGACTGGCATGGCTCAAAATTATTGGCTGACAAGAGTTTAAATGAGCACTATGAATGGATGATTCTTGATACGCATCAGAGGTGCCACAATCACAACAAAGAATCGAGCTGATGTGCTGGAAAACACCTTTTAGTGTTAATTTCCCTGTGGTCAGGCATCCTGGATCCAGGATTTTTAACGTCAATGCTGGATGGACTTCTATGACTCCCATCAGGCAAAGGACTGCCAGAAAAAAACGTGACAACGCTGAACAAATTAGATGGAAAAGGCCTCTGATGAGCCACAGTTTTGCCTCTGTCTGGGACCATGTAAATACTTGAACAAATGCACAAACTTACATGCACATACACATGAAACAAGACAAAGCCACAGAGGTGTAACACTAATTATATCTTCCATACAATGTCCACAACTTTGTGGTACGGAACAGGACCAAAAGCCTTGAATCAGGAGAAACTGAGTACACCTAACTGATGCTTAAACATCCAAAACAGTGAGAATGCTGAGACTGTTTTGGATCATCAGCTTAGAGTGCATTTACTCAATCTCTCCTGATTAATGACAGACTATGGCGTCACTCGCTCATCTCAGAGCTAACTGACTGTTGTTTGTAAAACTTCCTCTCTATAAAAGAAACAAGTATTCTACCGCAGGTTATCTGAATGCAACCTGGTAGACATACTTGGGCTCCATGATCCCTAGCAATATATAGATTATGGTGTATGGTTCAATTGTTTCTCTGTTTTCTGTCAGTTTGTTTTTTGTACTGTGTTTTTTCAAGGATTAAGCTCCTGTCAAAAACAAAAACAAAAAAAGTTAATTTGACCAATGGAAAGTGCTTCCAGATTTTAGATTCATTGCTGCGCACCCTTCAACCCTTCCCCGCTCACCTTCCTTTACCACCAGAGGATGTCAAATGTTTGAAGCTTGTGATTTTTTTGAGTTACATTATATGGTATACATGCACTCATGTATTTAATGTTAAAATATATTGCATTGTATCCAAGTGCTTTGCCAACACATTAGCTGAAAGATGAACGGAAGATGAAGTGATTTCTTGTACAGCTTTTGCATCTGCAGAAAAAAAAAATCATGCGTCGTTTCATGATAATTTGTAATAGGCAGCAATAGGCTCCCTTGGATTGCTATGTACTACTTGTGTATATATGTATGCTGTACCACTTGTCTGCTGTGAAATTTGTTGACTACTCAGCTTATATAAGGGCTTTTTATAGATATAAAAGCAGACTGGGCAATCTGACATCACTCTCTGTAACTCAAGACAAATTTCTCTGGAGGTTTTTTTTTAGGGATTAAGGGAAATGAACAGAATTTTCATGCATACAAAATGCTATTTAAATAAAGTTTTGACTGACTGACTGAAATGTCTATAGGCACTCATACGACATTGGCCCATGTGTCCTGTTTGAATAAATCTTTCAAGAAATACAGCATTCATTTGTCAATCGTACATGTGTGTACTGGCTGTTTCTGTTCAAGAGGGGCAGTATTTTATGAAATGCAGAGATTAAGATAATTTGTTGATAGTGAAAGATTAAAGAAATAGTTAATTTTGGGGAATAAGCTTTCTTCCCAAGAGTTATAAGATGATCAATACCACTTTCACCGCTACCCCCAGCAGCTGGTTAAATTAGCTTAGCACAAAGACTGAATATGGGAAAACAGCTGGCCTGGCTCTGTCCAAAGGTAACCAATTACACCCTCCAGCACCTATAAAGTTTGCAATTTAACATGTGATATGTGACTTTCAAATAAAGACGTAACATGCCCAAAATCAACCCATTCTCACTCCCAGACTCGTCACATATGTATGCATGGTCAAAATCAAAGGTAGGTATATGATATTTAACACAAAAGACTGAGTAAGGATGTGTTTGGGGTGGATGGAGGGCCAGAACCCTGACTTTGAACCAGGATAGCTGTGATAGCATGTTCCGTTTCCAACAAAAAGACAACATTCATTTTTTTAAAGTTACATAAATTACGTAAATCACACAAGTGACGTTAGTTAACCGACGTTAACCCAAACCATGATGTTTTTCTAACCTTAACCAAGCGGTTTTGTTGCCTAAACCTTACAAAGTACTTTTTGTGCCTAAACCTAACCAAATTGCCAGTCTTCGTGCTAAGCTAAGCTAACTTTTGGATGTAACATTAGTTTCATATTTACCACAGACAATAGTAATTACTCAATAAGCAACAATCACAGTGGGGTTCATTTTTTGTTGCTGCTAGTCACTGATCATCTGTCCTTAGCCCAACAGTTATTTTGCTTATATGACCAGCAGTGTTGGGCAGTAATAATATTACTTTTCCCATTAACTAAGTAGGCTGGTGTAACTAATTACTCTTGTAAAACGGTAATATTAGTTACGAAGGCAAGTAATGCTGCGTTACTCGTTACTGAACGCACCATCCTTGATGTAAATCCATGACTGTGCAGCTCAGCGGCACCAGACTTTGTTGTTCATGTCCGCTGATAGCCAAATACTAAAGGAAGAATGTAGAATGAGGGATAGAGGCATTCCTTCCACAGCTGTAAGTAGCTCCTGTCATTGCGTCACAGTCTAAGATGCAAAGAACAATGTCGTCTGTTGAAAACTGTTTACAGCAAAAAGACGCAAAAATTTCTACATCTGATTTATTGAAGCATCTGCATAAGTAGCACAGCAACGTGAAACTTACAGAAAGAAACTCTGGCAGCTACTGTCACTGATGCTTGAACTCGTTGGGAAGGAGTGGTGTTAACGCAACGTTTTGTAACTACTGAATACTGCTGTTATAAATAGGCTACATGTGCAGTAAAACCCCTGTTGGAAGTAGGAATTTACTTGCTTTATTTTTTTATTTCAGCCGATGGTGTTAAGAAACGTTAGGCCTAGGCTATATACTTTGTAAAAATCACACTCCTTGCTGCTGTTATGGATATGATGTTTTCTTTGGGGGTTTTCTTTCTCTCTATGTGTAGGAGACATTACCATAGAAACATATCGCCATACGTGTTTCGTTTTGCCATCCTCCTATTCCTTCTGACTGTCTCCCTGAATCCATGTGAATGCATCACGGCCTACGGAAACACTTCCCCTCCTGGAAACTCATTCATGTCACCTAATGTTTCCTCCACGTGCTGCAAACATGTGCAGGAAGAATATTTATATTTATTATATTTATTACAACCAGAGACAAATGATCCATTAAACATTTACATGCTTATTATGCTAATGTTTTTATATTGAACAAATTATCAAAGGTTTACACCACCCCTAGCCCGATTCAAACTTTCTTCCATTCGGGATGGATCAGGCCAGTCTCTTTCGATTGAGGTAGTTACTAATTGGGCTACTATTCCGATTATTAGTGGAATATTAAGATCCATTTAAATTCAGCTATACATTGATGATATATAACAACTACAGGATTATCCAAGAATGAAGGTTTCCCCTAATATGTTCCCAATTTAACAATTTTGTGAACCACATTCATGACAGTGCTGGCACGGAAACACCTACAAGCTGCAGATCTGCTTCAAGCTTTCATTTGACCCAGTTAGGGAGTTCCAAAGCTTGATGCGCCACACAATGTGCTTTCAGGATAAAAAGGCACATAATCTAACAAAACGATGGACAAAATGTTCTAACTGGTTAGGATGTGCGACATTGATGGTCATGATAGCATCGTACCCAGAAAAGGGAACTGTTTTCTCATCCTCTTATGCTGCCTATATTCAGCTGGTTCGTTGGGAAGATAACAGCTCTCTGTCTTTATTTCTTTTCTTCTTCTACCTCTCCTCCTCTCCACCTCCTAAAGTCTGTATCTCCCAAAGAAGGGTGTTGCCACTTTATCTGTTCTGACATCATCTGAGATTTGACTGGATGTGTTTCCTGTGGGTTATGAGTGAGCTGCCAGTGTGTGTGTTTTAGAGCCCTTAAGTGTGTGATGTCATCCGACAGCACGTAAAACCTTTTGCGTCACCTTGTATCTGTCGTGTTTTCAAAAGACCAATCCCTTCTGTGTGCGAGCACACACACACACAATCTTAATGCATTAAGAACAGTAAAAGGCCTGTTTAGTCGAGTAGCAAGTGGTGAGAGAGACTTTTACTGCAGGAGTCAATATCAATACTTTATCATTTAGGGAAATCATAATCAGGACTGCCCACGGTGTTCAATTGACATACTGTAACTAATTGTTTCTTACTTAGTGCATCAACATCCTGAATCAATAGACTAATCCAGTTAAGAATGTCTGCACAGTCATCTGACTCAATTTATTTTCAACCTGCAGCTGACATTAAACCCCCTTTAAAATTAATTAGTTAATTAGTTTTGACACTAATGATTTGATTGCCCAGTTATCCTGCCATAAAGACACACTGTAAATTAGGCCTTTCAGTGTATTTGACCTGGAGAAATCTTACAGTACAGTGAGACAAATAGATGACAGCATTACCACATAGGGTGAGCCAGATACAGAGATTTGACCTCTAACAGTATTGTGTTGTCTTTATACCAGCCATATGCATAAAGGACATCTTTAGCTTTTCTAATGTTTATGTGTACACATGACAGAAGGACAGAGCAAAATAAGCACATCTAATGTGTAAAAAAATAACGAATGAGAAAAAGACAGATGCACATACATGAACACACATTGCAGCAGAATGAATGCAGAAAACAACATTATGTTTATAGTGCATGCGCACAAACAATGTCAACTTCTGCACAAACACAAACAAGCAATCATCAACACAGCCAAGCGATAAAGCAGGATTTATGTCACTGGAGGCACACCAAGCCTTATAGAAAGACAGAATGGAAAAGCACTTTTGATTTTTTTTTTACATAGCACTCTTCATAATCACACTGCTTTCCTGCTGTTGCTCCCAGAGGCTTGAAAGACAAAGTCACAGCGTTTCTGCATATTTTATTTCAATGCTTTTAAAATCACAAAAAGATGCAGAAGTAGGACTGAGTAAACCTCTAGTTTAGCCTCCAAACATATAAGTGGAGAAGTCCATGTCCATTACTAATGGTCATATATTTCAACTAATTGTAATCATTTATTTATTACTGCAAGAAAATAGAAAAATAATATATAAATCTAATACACATAACAATTATGGATATTAATCAGTATCTGGGTAATAATGTTTAATAATTTATTAGTTAGTCTTGGCAACTGGTAACAGCTGGGGATGCAATGCACTGGGCTGGTATTTGCGTGTGTGTGTGTGTGTGTGTGTGTGTGTGCAGGCAGGGCAGTGGGCATCATCATCCAGCTGTCATAGATGTCACAGTTCATTTGTGTGTCTCAAGGGTTTGGACCAAATCCATCACAGAGAGCAAAAAGCCAAATGCCACAAACCATGTCTGCAATAATTCTCTCTCTCTCTCTCTCTCTCTCTCTCTCTCTCTCTCTCTCTCTCTCGCCCTTGGCGAGCACCCTGGGGCTCAGTACCAGTGTATAAATGTTCTTGTTCAGGTCAGAGGACACTGGAATATTACATTACCATTACTTATCCAGCCGTCCTACTAATACTAATGCAGGAACTCTGCATTCTAGCAACAAAAAGAAACATTTTCAGTGACATTATGGTTCAGAAAAGGACAATTTTCAATATTTTTAGTGATGTCATTGTTGTCTAGGAATTGATTATACATACCAGTAACATTCATATTGTATCCAAACAATAGGCTTTTTTTCACAACAGGGATTTTAACTTATAAATGTAGCGCAGATATTACAAATAACATTAAAGTGGCTGTGTTATATTAAGTCCAGTAAGCCATAGCTTCATTAATTTTATTATTTACACCTGTACTTTTCCTACTGAGACATGTAAAAAATTCTTCTGTGAAAAAGGACAACAAGATAACAGGGTAAATATTTCTACATTTTGGCATGCTGGGAATTAAATATAAATTCAAAACTGTTATGACACTGGCTACTACCTACCTCAAAAGCAAAACATTTTACAATTATTTCAGTAGCTTGATAGATGGCTTACACAAACACATTGAAGCTGTTGCTAAAAGTGAATAAAGTCATACAATAAGTATTGTATATTTGTTAAAAAGCAGAACTAATTAATATGTATGTGTTAACAAGTTTGCAGCTCCCATTAGCTCTTGATAGAGCATGCTCAGCTAATTGTTTTGTTTTTTATTATTTTCGGTCTTTCATCAACGTTCTTTCCATCAACAACAGTGAAAAGGCTCCTGTAAACCCACTTTAGGTTAACACCAAACAGTAGAGAGACAAGGTTAGCAACAAGCTGGTGAACATATTGGAGCATTTAGCCGCTAAAGAAACAGATTTGTCCCTTATGAGTCTGTGAAGACCAAAAAGGAGATAAAAGGAGAGTGAATATTGGACTTACATCTATCAGGTTGTCTGAAACACAACTGCAAATCAATGATAATGTTGCTCCCTGTCTGCTGTATGTGTGAACTAGCAACTGTTTCGTCTTTTTTTTTTTTTTTTTTACCCCAAGTGGTAAGCAACCAAGCATTCAAAAAGTAAATTAAAACATAGAAGCACAGGTAAGATAGTAAAATGAAAATAAACTTAGAGAGAAGAAGAGAGAATCCGTATTGCATTTAGTGCCATACAGTGTGTCCAGCCAAAAAATGCTGCTCCAATTGCGGCATGTAGGCAACACTGGCATTTCACCAGACCACCTTTGTGCATCCTACTGATGAATGGATTTAAACCAGCACCTGAGAGAACCAGATAAGACAGGAGCTGCCACACAAAGCCACTCACTACAGACGATAATGACAGGACATAGAACCAAATGAATGAATAAATTGAAACCCCACAAAGCAAGAGGAGGAGGAGAGGCGGGTGAGAGAGGGAGGGGACATGGGAGGAAATATCCCCGCTCTGAAGAAATATTGTCAAAAAGAGAATGATTGCAAGAATAAAACTGAGATACATAATACAAGGAGAAGAAAGGAAGGACAAAAGAAATCTGAGAGAAAAGGGAGATGACATTTCCATCTGCACAGGGGAGAAAGAAAGCGAGAGGCATGCGTTTGCCACAGAACTTCCAGAGTGTAACATAAGCTGTGGAGAGACAAAGAGACCTAGCAGAGGCTGTGAGAAGCAGAGGACAGTGTTAAAAGTCTGGGGCTGCAGGAGAGAGACAGACCACCAGAGCGAGCATGGAGGTTAATCCAGCTAATGCTGTGGTTGACTGGGGAGCACGCAGCTAGAAATGAGGCCATGGAGAGCTAAGGAAGTGCTGAGCCTGGTGGCGTGATAGGTGAAGTGACATGGAGGGCTAAAAGCCTGTGGCTTTCACAGGCTTTTAGCCATAAATGACTGTAGCCTACACTCATTCATGGCCACCAGACAATAAATCCAACTGACTTCGGTGATGCCCTGACTTTTTATAGAGTGACAATTAAATTTTCAATGTGTCCCATTCTTTATGACCAAATACCTGCACAACTATTAACATTCCCATCAGCCGTATTAGTTGTACTTGTGTTTAGTGCTAATTAGCAAATGTTAGCATGCTAACATGCTAAACAAACATGGTGAACAGTTTAACATCAGCATGTTAGCTCTGTGAACATGATGATGTTAGCGTTTTCTCACAACTGCGGAGGTGAACTCCAGAAGGAGCCGCCCGACACTGCCCCCTATCACCATACACTGTGTCTTGTGGAAGCTTCTACAAGCCTGTTTCTGGAGTCCACAACCTTATGTGGGAATGCAACAGCGATACAATCATCAAAAATGCCCAGCAGAGGCAGTCTGGACTGCAGAAAAAATAACTGGTGACAACCTGCCCTCCATTCTGGACTTAAGATAAAATAAGATAATAAGATAAGATATACCGTATATTATACATGCCCCCGGGATCAGGAAACGGCCGGGAAACATCACTGCAGATCCTTCACACAATGGACACAACTTCTGTAGTGGTAGGCACTACAGAAACTGCGAAAACAACCAGACACAAGAACAGTTTCGTTCCATAGGCCATTCCCTACGATGAACAGTTAATGTCAGTGAAATAGTTTCAGAAACAATCCCTATCATAAAGCTATAACACCAAACATCCACTTACCTACAAGTTATATAAATTAAAATACACACTGTGCTTTAACATGCACATATCAGATCATCATCATTGTTAATCCTGTACTGTATATAGACATGTATACATGCATATGCTGTACATGACCAACCACTTAATGTATATAAACAATCCATAACCTATTCAATTTTTATTTCTATGTTATTTGTATTTGTTTACAATTTAAAGAAAGCCTTGACTTGTGTGTAGACATTGTATGTTGTTGGTCATTGTTACTTTTGAGAGCTCATTCAGCTCTTTGAAATGTGAGATTACAGAGTTGAACAGTAAATGTTTCTTATGTCATTGAATGTTTTACATTGTAGGAGGATGTGCATCTCTGTCTCAACCTCACCTGTCAAACAGTGACCACATATTTTCTTTTCTTTTCTTTTCGTTGGCATGTTTTGTTTTGTTTTGTTGGTCTTAGTTTTTCCATCGCCAGTTTGTGGTCACCTGTACTTGGTTGGGATATGTATGTATTTTTCTGTCTTCCTATAAATTATTCTTAGAACTGTGTGTAACATAAGCTTAAAACCAGAGTCATTGTATGTATTCACATACGTGGCAAATAAAGCTGATTCTGAGTCTTATAAGCTATAGTTGATAAGACGGCACAAGAAGCTTTAATTTATTAATAAGATGTTAATCGTAAAGAAGAAGTTCAATTGAGCTACAATGGTTAAATAAAAGAGGGGATTTTAAACACAAAGGTAACAGTGTGACACAGAATATGATCAGGAACAGCAGACTCTCAATCCATGTGCACACACAGAGACACACACTGGTGCACCCTAACACAGGATTTTCACTATATTCGCACGCATATTCACTCTCTGCTCTTTTATTCATACAATATGCACTCACAAGCATATCATTTTCAATTTTCCCATTGGTCTTTATTCCAAAGACAACTCTCTCATCCTTTCTTGCACTCTAATCTTCAATCGATAAATTCTCTCTCAGGCACACACAGAGCCCAGCCAGCCATACACGCACATGCGAATCTGCAACTCTGCAGGCCTGGCCAGCAACTGCTCTATCAATCTGGTCAGCTCTCCGTCTGCAACCAGCTGTCACCACTCAGTCGGGTCAGTGTAACAGCCTGACAAAATAGGTTTAAGTGCCTGTGTGTTGGTGCATGGGTATGTACATAAATATAGGGTAACGTTTTAGATAAATTACATACAGTTACTAAGTGTCTTCTGTGTATTGTACTGTATACAGAGAAAAAGGGTAAAGGGGGTAAAACTTTGTGTTTAACAGGAACTTAAAATGAAATGACACTGTAAGTATTTCTTAATTGACTCATTACCTTTAATAATTACATGATGTCTGTGAAGGTTCCCAATCTTGCAGGTTATTATTATAATACTATAAATATTATCTAAGGAAGGTTAAAATCAAGGGCAACTTGAGTTGGTTGAATATACTTGAAGATGTTTCGTCCATCCCAGGAGACTTCTTCAGTTCTGACTGACTGGTAGGGAACTCAGTCATGACTTTAACCTTCCTTTTTTTTTTTTTTTTGATAATTACATTATTATTATTACTGGGCGACAAGGCAGGAAAAGGGGGTAAGATTGTTGATATTGCTATTGCTACTTTCAACAAATGACACTGATAATTTCTCTCTTACAGAAGCATGTATGAAGAATTCCTGCCCATATAATGGACATTCTTTTTAGGGAAATTACACATGACAAAGCATTGAAAATGTGTTAGATAACTGTCATATTTCAGTATAAGTATAGTGTATAGTTTGTAAAATAAAGCAGTCCCTTCTTTAAAGGGTATTTAAGGTATCTATAAAACAAGTACTGGGTATGCAGGCTGTAATATGTAGCATTACTTATTCCAGTTTATTTATGAAGTTCAGCCTTAAACAAAAAGCAAAATATAGTCATCTTAATGTTAAAACAGATATCAGGTACAGTATGAAATTCACTGTGTGCCATCATCAGATCAACAAACAAACCAACAAACAGACAAATACAATGCCAACACAAAACATCACATATTCTATTAATTTGCAGCATCCTCACTCCCAGAGGTCCAGTAATTTTTAGTTTCACAGTTTGTTCAGCAATGCAATACTATTAGGCACAAGTGATCTGTGGACCTGGTTGGTTTGGAGGGATGGCTTACTATACCGTCTGCCTGATGGTAATAGCTCATACAGGCTAAATAGAGGATTTCATACATCGCCAATAACCACCTGCCATTTCTTCATCAAATATAACTCACAGGTCATCATCATGTAATTTTGCTGTTGTCCAGCTATCCCACTGGAGATATTTGAGGACTGTAATCTAAAATCCCTATGTATACATTGCAAACTAACATGGTATTTTCATACTAGACAGTGTGATCTTGTGTTCATGTGTATATATTTTAATCCATGTGAATATGTGTGAAATGGATAGGAATAAAGGAAGAGGCAACAACTTTCTCTGCACACTCCATTCTGACAACATGGATGATACAGAGATAGAGGTGAGTCATAAGAACAGATAAGTAAAAATGAAAATGAAGAGATGAATGAAAACAGTGAGCAGGAGAATGAGGAATAAATAGAGATGATGGAGACTGTAAAAGTGGGGATGGATGTGATGAATATGGCCATACAGCATTAAATGGATGTGTGTGAGAAGGTAGAAGAAAGAGGGATCTTAAAACAAGGAGATCAAAACAACAAATGGGGAAAGAAGACAGATAGAAGCAGGATGGTAAGGGAGAGGCACAAAGATGCAGAGAGCGAGAAAAAAGAGAGTTCCACAGACATCACGGTGCTATTAGATGGATGTCCTCCATCAATCCGCTCCATCCACTGCTTCATAAACTCAATTAAACTGCTGGCCTCCTGAGGAAGAACACTTTCTTCCTCTATCTATCTATCTAGATCTCACTCTCCATCCCTCCCCCTCTAATCTGGCGGGAAATCTACCAGTTTGTACCACTAACTCTCTGCTCTTTCCCTCATCGGCACAGCCTGCCTCAAACATCAGAGGCAATGTAACAAAGGAAATTAAAAATATCAGTAGTGTCCACAGATTATCTACTGAGCACCTTTTGTTGACCTCATTTATCATGACTTGAAGTAAAAATTGATTTGGGTTTTGCAATACTTATGTCATTCTTAAACGTTGAATATCTTTGCTAGCTCTCTGTTAAAAAAAACTAATTTAAGGCCAAATTTTACAGGTTATATCAAGGGACCTCTGTTTTTATTACCGCAGTGACAAGTGAAGTTTCACTTGTTTCAGCGCCAAGACAACAGGGATATAAAAGAAAGAAAAATAGAGACAAGCACTCCGGACTACTTCATAAAAGGACGACAAGCCCCAATCAATGCTTTAAAGGGAAAATGATAGGAGATGGAGAGGTGGGCGGCAGACAGCACATAAAAACTGATGGATGGATAGAGCCAAGACCAAGTGCACTGAATTAATTAAAGTTAAGGAAATTCATGGGGATTGGACACATCCATAATTACTCTGGCTTGATTGTGCGTTTGTGTGTGTCTGTGTGTGTGTGTAATGATGGAGGTCTTATCACGATACAGAGCGTGTGTGTGTGTGTGTGTGTGTGTGTGTGTGTGTGTGTGTGTGTGTGTGTGTGTGTGTGTGTGTGTGTGGGTGGGGGTGGGGGGGCGGGGTAAGCTCATAATTAAATGTAGTGTGTGTTTGTGTGCTTGTTTGTGTGTTTGTGTGTGCTCTTTTAAATGAACTCTTTGGATGTAAAGTGCCGCACTCTCAGCCAGTAAACCAGTCAGTCATCATGTAGCAGGGCACTCGTGCTGTCTCTGACCTGACCTGAAAATAAACCACACTGAGTAAGTGAGTGTCAGCTGGGGGCATTTGTTCCCATATGTTAACTTTTATTTCTCCAGTATAGCTTTGCTGAGTATGCTCCTGCAGCACCATTACTTCACATTCTTACTGTGCCTGCTGTTGCCCTCTGTTTGGCTGGGAAATGAGGAAACAAAAGCCGTAATAGCTGGAACAGGAAAGTTTAAATTTTCCAGCCTGCATGAGGATTAAACCAACAATCCTCCAGTCATGAACCTAAGTGGCTGAGCTCCTGTTGGCCTCCATGACAAGCCATTGCTAGCAATTTGGCTCTATGGATGGCAATGTTGTTCAGCTGGTTGCTCTTGGTTGGCCCACTTTGGTCCAGGACTGAAATATCTCAACAACTAGTGGATGGACTGCTTTTACCTGTTGTGCTGACATTAGTGGTCCCCAGATTATGACTTTGAATGACTTTGATGACCCCCTGACTTCTCCTCTCATCAGGCCAAAATTGCAATTTGTTGTTTGTGAGCATATACCTACAAAACTAATGGAATTCATTCTAATTTAAAATTAGCATGCTAACATGCTAAACTTGATGGGGGACATACATCATTCTTACTTAACATCAGCATGTAAGCATTGTCTTTCTTAGCATGCTAAAGTAAGCATTTAGCAAAAAGCATTGGTGTGCCAAGTACAGCCTGACAGACCTGCTGGCTAGCACTCTGTTTTATCAGTTAAGAGTTGTTTCAGCACTGAAACAGCAAATCTTTGGTTGCATCATAGACCGTTCAGCTTTCGCTGAATTCTCAAAGGGAAAGATGATTTTACAATCTCAAAGACACTGGGGAGAAATTTAAAATCTTGCATTTGTGTAATTATCTGGATAGACAATCTTTTCAATTCAATTCTATTCTATTTATATAGCGCAAATTGAATTGAATTGAGTTTAATTGAGAGAGGGGAGAGAGAAAGAGGAACAGAGAGATGGAAGGCGAGAGAGAGGGGAGGGAGGCAGCCTACACAATATACACACAGAGGTACAGACAGTAAAGGTAATGTTGCTATAGACGGAATAAATAATGGTACATACATTTATAGTAGAGTTAATGATAATAATCGCAGTGTTTATGACTATAACAATAATAACAATAGGACTAGTAACAATAATTGTAGCAGAGGGTGTCGAGCAGGTACATGGGGGCAGCAGGTAACTCGCAACCACAGATCCAGACTCCACAGCTCCAGAGCCAGAAACAGGAAGTGATAGGAGGAGAGAGGAGAGGGACGAGAAAGCACGAGACTATGGGAAAGGGAAGAAGTCGAGAACTCAAGGAGGGGAGCTTGATAGCAGAATGCTCTGGCTCACATTCTACTTTTGGAGACTCTAGGAGCCACAAGTAGCCCTGCATTTTGGGAGCGCAGTGCTCTGGTGGGGTAGTAAGGTACTATGAGCTTTGTAAGATAAGATGGTGCCTGACCATTATGAGCTTTGCAGGTGAGAAGGAGGATTTTAAATTCTATTCTGGATTTTACAGGAAGCTAATGCAGAGAAGCTAAGACAGGAGAAATATGATCTCTTTTACTGGTTCCTGTCAGAACACGTGCTGCAGCATTCTGGATCAGCTGAAGAGTCTTAATGAACTTTTTCAAGTAGCCTGATAATAAGGAATTGCAGTAATCCAACCTAGAAGTAACTAATGCATGGATTAGTTTTTCTGCATCATTTTAAGAGAGGATGTTCTTGATTTTGGCAATATTATGTAAGTGAAAAAAGGCGGTCCTTGAAATTTGCTTAATATGAGACTTAAACGACATGTCCTGATAACTCCAAGATTCCTCACAGTGGTGCTAGAGGCCAGGGCGATGCCATCAAGGGAAAATATATCTTTAGAAAATGCGTCACGAAGGTGCTTGGGCCCCAGAACAATAACTTCAGTTTTATCTGAGTTTAACTGTAGAAAATTGCAGGTCATCCAGGTTTGAACATCCTGAAGGCACATTTGAAGTTTAGCTAACTGATGAGTTTCATCTGGCTTGATGGATAGATATAATTGAGTATCTTCTGCATAACAATGAAAGTTTATGTAATGTTTCCTGATAATACTGCCTAAAGGAAGCATATATAAAGTGAACAGGATTGGTCCGAGCACATGACTAACTTTGATGTGCATGGAATTAACATGTACAAACTGAAATCGATCTGATAAATAGGACTTAAACCAGCTTAGAGCGGTTCCTTTAATGCCAATGAGTTGTTCCATTCTCTGTAATAGGATATGATGGTCAATGGTATCAAATGCAGCACTAAGATACAGAGACAAGTCCTTTGTCTGATGCAATTAGGAGGTCATTAGTCATTTTCACCAGTGCTGTCTCTTTGCAATGATGAACTCCAAATCCTGACTGAAAATCTTCAAATAAACTATTGTTATGTAGAAAGTCACACTTTTCCATTACTGAAAAGTACTGAAAAGAATTGGTAGGGGTGGTGGTCTAGGGGCGGTGATGGAGCAGTGGAGGAGATAGGTGCCTTTGATGGGAGAGACTCGAGTTTGAATCCAAGGTGAAAAATCTACCAATGTGTACCTGAGCAAGACACTTAACCACTAGTTGACTCCAGAGGCGTGCAGCCTCTGATATATATAGAAATTGTGAGTCACATTGGATAAAAGCATCAGCTAAATGTAGTGGATTAAGTTTTGGGTTTTGTGAGTGTAATGGCATCACTGCTTAACTGCAGATGCATCAACAGCTTCACAAGTTATTGTGATTAATGAAAACTGGAAATGGGGACATGAGCTGAAATTGACTAATTTTCAATTTGACGTTCACCTTAAATAGCATTTACTAAAATGGCTTAAACAATTTAGAATTATATCACACACTTATCAGTACCTGCTGTTTATGTTAAACATTAAATGTATATCCCTCCTCTTCAAAGGAAAACAATTTGTCTTTTTATTTTGGTCTAACTTACAGAGCTACTAAATACAGTATAAATCAATAAGGAATCACTAATGATGACATATGCTGTAACTCTTCATCACTACTCTCTCAGTTTCGCTACCTTGGCACCAATACAGACTCTCACCATTGCAGGTGCAGCGTTTTTTCCACTTAGTTACCACCATTCATCTGCTTTATCTGAAGCTTTTATGTTCCCTCTCCACAATAACTAACCTGTCTACCACAGCAAATCAGTCAAGCAGCTCTTTTATAGTAACAGGCAAAACAATCAAAAGAACAAATAATGGTATCAAAAAACAAACAAACAGGGTATATACAGAATGATCTATAATTCTAAATCTGTTTCTTGCAAGTCACAAGTTAGGACTTTGGTTTTGTGCTCATGTTTTTCCTGTGTTTAGTCATGGTTTGGGGTTTTGTGTTTGTCTTTGAAGCCTTGTTTATCCATTCATGTTAGTTCTCTCAAGTTGTCTTGTATCTTGGTTTTAGACCTGTATTTTGGTTTTGTGTCTTAGTTCTTGTCTTTGCATTTAGTTTTTGGTTCTGTATTTTTATGGAGCTCAAATTGCTAGAATTAGCAAGAATTAGCTCCATATATTTTAGTCTTTGTTTCTTCTCTTAGTTCTTTTGTTCGGTTTCCTTCATCTTGGTCCGCTGTCATTTGTTCTGGTCCTTGTCCACCAGTCAGTCTGTTTTGTCCCTGGCCTGCTTCTACTTTCTAGTCTTGGGCTGCGTCTGAAAAGTTATGGCATTCGTGGCAGCCGTGATAAGAGCTGGTCTAAATCTCTAAAAGCTAAGTAAAGGTGCCTCAGTGCATAGGGTACACCTGACCATTCTTTATGAAGGGAAAGGAGAGAATGCCGTCCCACAATTCCTTGCGGCGGTAAGATTTAACGCAACACAAGTTCTGTTGTTTAGTATACTATTGCATATAGAATTATTTGAATGTGATGCATTTTTTCCTTTCCAACCATAAAACTAGGTACTTTCTTGATTTTAATATTTTCCAGATTACCCTATGCAGTCTGGGCCCATCAAACCCGCACTCCAGGGTTATCAGCATTGATTTGTGAGCACTGTGACCAGTGTCCCCATTCACATGTTGTACACATGTTGCCGTATGTATCGTCACTCAACCTTTTCCATACTGTCTGCCGGTGGAGAGGGTAGAAATACTGTATATGGCAGCTTGTGAGAAGTGCCTGTGTGCAAGTACGCCAAAGAGTAAAATATACAAGTGCTGGTATACGTACCGATGAATACTGGCGCACTTCAAGCACTGACTGTGACTCTGAATAAGAATATACATACATTGACACACACTCCACCTCTTTTTAGTTAAACCTAAGGATGTACCGAGATGTTTTTTAATTAGGAACATTTTGATAGTATTTATTAAGTATACTTTTAAGTAAGTTTATTCTATAGATAAATTTACGTGTGAGCCACCAGACAAAGTCTGTTACAGCAAGAAAGAGACATTGTTCTTTTATATAACTACCTGTTTTTAAAGCATATCATATATATGTGGCATCTATTTTTGATTCTTTTGTGTGACTGTTACAACTTACCCCAGCATGTGTTACAACCTACCCTGCTATTGGGGTAGGACAAGGGAACACATTGCATTTGACTCACAACTCACAAGGTCTGTGATATTCTTGTGGAGGACTGAATTGGTGCCATTTGTAGTGAATAAATGTGAGTACTTTGTATAAAAAGTTGAGAACTCTAGCTAAAAAATTCAATGAGTTATAGTTACTGAAGCAAAAAGTGTTACAACCATACCCGGTCTCCCCTACTTGAATAAGACTCCCAATTACCTTTTATCTTTTGGTTTGTTTTAGTTTGGCTATTTTGTAATCTGATACTGTTTTGGGTTGTTGAAATAAGCCATAAAGTGTTTTCTACAATAAAAATTAATCACCATGACAAATAAAGGAGGTTGGACACCATGTAAGTTACCATTGGCAATTAAGCGTTTTCTCTTTTATGCCATAACTTGCTAATATGTATGTCTTAAACTGTCAACAATAGGCCTAACTGAGACCTATATGCACCTGTGTTACTAGTCTTGTAACATGATCAAAGTCAGGATAATGTTGTAGCGTGTAGCCTCACGTAATGTATTGCCAGGCCTTCAGCATTAATTAATTTCACTTCAGTCACAGATGCTTACACCCTCGCCTTAGTAAAGGCAATGATCATGCTGTATGACCTCTACAGTAGGCGAGTCCCACACAATGATTTATTTGATCATCAATGCTAATTTTCAATGAGGATTTTGTTACTATTTCAAAAGGGTAAAATTGTATTTGATCACAGAGCTCCGCGTAGTGCATATACTCTCTCAGCATTTCCTTTTACCCCATCACTCTCTCTCTCTCTGTAAGGAAATAAAACAGCAAAAGTTGTGTTTGTGTATGTTAATACAAAATAAAATAATTTAAAAATATATATAAAATATAAAAAATCTTTAAAAAAAATTAAATAACTAAAACAATAATCATGTGTGTGGTATTATGTTAGAAAATGAAAATAATAATATATTAAAAAATTAAAATAAGATAAATAGATAAAACCGTATATGTGTGTGAATTAGTTTTTAAAAAATCAGTATCAAATGTGAGATTTAAAAACACAACAATTACTAAAATATCAAACAATCCAAATAATAATAATTTGAAAATTAGTACAATTATTTATTAGTCTAAATTTCATGGCATGATGAGATATATTTTGCAGAAATTATTTGACATGTGGGCATTTCTCCCAGTAAATAGGGAAGTTTCTGTGTGTCTGATATAAATTCAAATTCTGGGTGTAAGTGTTTTTGTCTTAGTGTTTTATATTTGGGGCATGAGGTTAGAAAGTGCAGCTCTGTCTCTACCTGTCCTGTGTCACA
>JAPMOB010208391.1:0-17514 GCA_029875015.1 Lepomis gibbosus
GATGAAAGACAGGTAGAGAGAGGAACATCAGAGGTAAGCAGACAAGAGATGGAAGGAAATTTCTTCTCTCTATGCAAGTCCATGCCATCCTCAAGTGAAATTGGAGCAGCGATTACAGCTCAGAGTTATGGTTTGTGTTACCGTTTGTGGTTCTCTCTTCAAAGAGGAAGTGAGGAATTCATGTGGATGTGGTGGTGAGCTGCGCTGAAAGCCGTGACCAAAGAAGAAGCGGAGAGAAGATGAGAGTGTGGGGGGGTCATGACAGAACAGGACAGGAAAGGAAAGGGCTCTATTTTACAGATCACAAGACATTGGCAGACTGGTTCTCTAAACAAAATGAAGGTAACAGCATTCCAGCTTGGAGACCAGCAGAGGTAAACAAAATTTGGTTTCATAAAGAAGGCTCAAAAGTATATTACTTACTACTTAAGTTATTTTCATGTTACTTCAATTACCGTTTAATGTGCAGATTATTTTTTGGTTTGGTCATTAAAATGCCAGAAAATGTTAAAAAAAAATACACATCACATGTCCTTTCAGCGTGACAAATTTCTTTTACTTGTTTTGTGAAACAGGAAATTTTCACAATGGAGAGGCTCGAACCAGTGAATGTTTGACATTTTTGATTATTGAACAAAAAAAACAAAATCGACCAACCAAAACTCTGTTGGACTTTAAAGTGTGGCCACATTTCTATGTTTAATATTTGCAGATCTGTGTGGCTCTTAACACCACAGATCTCTTGGAACCTCTCATTGTGAACTGATGTGATCTACACTTGATGTACTCTGGAGATCTGTGTTATAAAGTCATACGCACATATCTTAACAAGACCTAAATTAATTTGATCACATCTATTCTAAGGTGCATTCACAGAACAGTTTAATTCTTGATCAGTTTGTTAGGCTTACTTAATCCAAGCGTCTCACAAAGAACAGCGCTTTTCTTTGCCTCCAGTACAAAACACCAATGAGTTCAGTACTTCACACATCTAAAAGAAGATTGTTCTGATGATTTTCTGTTATTATTATGCATTTTCCACATTGTGAATGGCTGTTGATTATGTTTGTACTGTTGTTTGGGACATGCTTTTGTGACAAAGAGCTTTATAAATTAACCTGGGTTGACCTCACTAATTGCACCAATGCAATCAATAAGTAAGACAATATGTTCAATTGGGAAAGCTATTGGCTTTCTATTGAGAATGTGTGAAGTCTGAATGAAGTAGCTGAAATTGGACCTTGCACTCTCTCCTTGTGGACTACATTTTCATCTCCCTTTTCAATCCATTTCAATATTGCTGTATTTCTCACAGTCAGAGGCTATTATGACTTCAAGGCTGTAATACCAAATTGATGTAGGCATTATGTAATGGCTGATGCGGGCAGCTTTAAGTCTTCCAAATTAGCCGGGGGTCCCATTTGGGTTCAGGTCCTAATGAGCACAAACCAAATTAAGCATTCAATTTAGTTTCTTTTTAGAAGATGAAAGTTGAAACGTTATCAGTAACCAATAGAGAAATTATATAAAACATACCGTACAGTGCCCTCCCACAGTATCTCACCATGCTTACACACATTTTAGGATGACTAGCCAGGCACGCACACGGACATGGATCCTTACAATAATCCTTCACTCATTGCTGTAAAGTGCAACAGGTTTCACTGTATTTTGCATCGACTCTCTGTGGAGAAACATTACTGGGCCTTGCTGAAAGTCTGCAATGAAGCAGAACACTTGCCGTTGAACATCAAAGGCTGTCTGTGTGATACATAATTAAATCATATTGACCGTAGTAGACACATGGTGCATTCTGTGCACACTGTAATGCATGTATAGATCTGTGAATATTCTTGCAAGGATGTGTTCTCTCTCTCTCTTTCTCTCTCACACACAAACATAAATTCACACAGTCAAAGTGCATATCATAGGCTGGCAGCAAATATATTCACAGTACAGCCGTGCACAGAGATTCATTACTGCCACTGTGGAATAAGTCACCCAGTCTGAGAGAGCTGCTGTAGCTTGAGCCTCAAACACATCTGGAGTTCTGATTTATTATCATATACAGTACACAACTCAGGGAGGTTCATTGAGGGAGTGGTAAGTTAATACTTCAAATTTGTGGTAGATTTTCTTAAATCTTATTGATATCTTCTGTATGAATACAGTAAATATAGATATCTCTGTGACATGTTTAGCTTAGCTTGGCACAAAGACAGTGTAATGCAGCTAGCATTTTCCAAAGGCAAGAAGTAAAATAAAATCAAAAATACATCCCAGTATATCTGAAAATGCCTTATTTACATATTGTATCTTGTTAGCTAGCAAGCTAATGACCATCACATCTCATAGTCAGCTGAGTTACAACATTGAATGAAGCTAACCACTTAATTAGGAAAGGACTAAGTTGTTGTTGTTGGTCTAGTTAAACCACAATGTCTTACTTTATGTTTCTACACATGTTGAACAGACAACCTATATGACAGCTTTTGAGTTGTATGAAGGAACCTTTGACAGAGCTGGGCTAGTGGTTTCCCCCTGTTCCAGTCTTTGTGCTAGGCTAACTGACAGCTACATTATCTCTGTATTGAACACAGTGATTATATTAGTATATATGTTCCCAAACTGTTGGACTTTTACTTTAAAGAACAAATACAGGGAAACAACTAACTAAATGAGAGAAAAAAATAGCATAATCTTGTGTGCAATAGAGAGTGATACAGAAGCAAATAACTGATACTGTGCGTGTAACTTTTACAGGAAAAGCAGTAACTTCCTAAGGTGAATATAAAGTTACTTACAAAGTGTTAATGAAAAAATGCTGGCAATAGAAGTTTCACTTTTATAATAGTTTTGTTCCCAGAACCGTTGTGCTGGAAAAAAAAAGCTAATTAAACACCACCATGAGTGTGGGATCTCACAGCAACCTTGCAACTTTTTAAAATGCCTTGGCACAGGATTTAATACTGACTGTTCCACTTTGATAATCCAGGCAAGTCTTCTGGCATGTGCTTGGGGATAGATGACATCTGTACCGACAGAAGACGAATCTGGATTTGACGTGTAACGCCTTGAATAACATTTGGGATGGTTTATATCCACGATCGTTCCGTTAAACTGAAAGATAGATATGATGTGTAATTAGAAGGCATTTAAATTCTCTTGACTGAAGTGATCTATTAAAGTTAATTGCATGTGATCATTTGCATAGAACTGCCATTCATAAGCACTATCAGTGTTTCCGGCTGATAATGTCACATTGTTGTTTCAGTCGTAGGTTTGAGTTATTAGTTAGACAGGTGTGTTGTGTTATAACCAGTCAGCCATCTCTGGAGGCAACACAGCATGAGGCGAGCCTGTACACCACCCAGAGCGTGTGCTAATGTCCCGCTGGTCAGCTCAGAAACAAACTGCTGCACTGTGTGTGTTTTTGTTTGCGTGTCTGACTGATGTGTGTTGTTTGCCTGCCCCTTGGTGTGTGAGTGCCCCGCCGTGACAGTGGAGGCTGACAAGACAGCAGGTTTACACATACACACACACAAGCATTCCCGGAGGATCTATATAAGCTGTGTTGTGAGGCATGGGGGACATCCATTACAAAATCCCCTGTGGTTCAAAACCCCTAGAGCTAGCTGCTGGTTCTCACACACTGAGAGACAAACTGCCCTGAACACACACGCACTCACAAACACACACCAAGAAACAAACACATGACCTACAGACATGAAATTGCAAACACGTTCACACAGAGAAGTCTAATGGAAATAGCACCTTGTACATATTCCCTTGAACACCAAATGACATGAAACATTCATAAAGAAAGTTACAACTGAATCTTGCATACACACCCCAGACAAGACAGTGCTGGAATGAGTTTATCATGTTGATGGGGAGGACTATTCCCCCATCACACATTGAAAATCCTCTGATATTGTGCTCCTATGTTCTGGCTATGTGAGTGGATGTGGCTTCAACAGGGCTGAGCGTGTGTGTATGTGTGCTCACAAATATATGCGAGTAACTTAATTTGGTTGTCCATGTATCTAGACGTGTGAGAAAACGATTAAGAGATCTGAGAACTGTGTGTATGCATGTGTGTGTGTGTGTGTGTGTGTTTCTATCCCTTTAATGAGCTACACACACACCAGCAGGGTCTCGATCAGTTCTCTGTCTCCTAATTGGACCTACTGAGCAAATCGCGGACCTCCATCACTCATCTCCCAGAATTCACTGGGAGCCAGGGTGCTTGGCAGGGCACCCAGAAAGAGAGGTACAAAGACAGATACTGAAGAAGAGAGAAAAAAAAATAAGGGATAAAAGAAGCATCCCGAAGAATACCTGCAAACTAGTTTGACCTTTGCACAATTACTGGCAGGTCTGGGCAATGGTTGTGAGGGAAGGTGATCACAGGGACCAACTAACTGAAAGGAAAAGACGCCTGACAGTAGATGGAGAAGAGAAGCAGATCCGCCTACACACACTCATGCTGTCACACACACACACACACACACACCTGTACGCGCTCACACACACACAAACACACACACACGAGCAGACGAACACACAGATGAACACACTCATCAAACATCATCTAGCAGACAACCACGTGGAGACGCGCAGCATGCTGCACAGCACCTTCCTCACCACCTCTTGAAGAGAGAATAAATCAGTGATTATCATATATCCCCAGGCGTAAGGCAACATCTCTGATGTACGTTAGATGGACAGAGTAAAAGAAGCGAGTAGAGGCAAACAGTGCAGGGGAAAAAAACGGATGCTTAGTGCGATCATGGTAGCTTAGTGTGCAAAATATCATCTTGCAACAGTGCGAGAGGATTCTGGTTCATGACCTTTGCTGTATCTTGCCCAGTCTCTCTAAACTTTCCCTCTCTCTGCACCGTGTACTATCAATCAGAACACCTTGAAATTAATCTGAAAATACATTCACAATCACACTATGCCAAAGAAGAATCTATGCTGTAATGTAATACTTTGTAATTAATGTCATCATGGAATGTGTAACTGAGCGCATAGATATGCTGTTATTTGCCATTTCTCTGAAGAAAAAAAAGCCCAATTAAACTGCAAACAATTTACCTCTGATTTTCTTGTCTCCTGAGCACCAGGCCAGTTGAAGATGATGGACGTGAGCAATTTCTTTAACACGGCAACCATGCAAATCACTTCCAGTGTCTTTCCCTCGGCGGTTTTCCCCCACGGTACTCTAGATTGCAGCCTCCTTTCCTAATTGTTCCCTAACATCTTAGACCAGCAGGGCGAGTTAATTGAGAACGAGAGACGTTGATCTCCCATGATAAAGAGCCTTGCATAAATGAGTATTCCCAAAATGACTAACCACATCAAACAAGCTAGCATAATATCTGTTCTTTGGCTTAACCAGGATTCCGCAGAGCTGAAGGGCCTAGCTGGCAACTTATCAAGCTGTACCTATTTCAGCTTATTGAGATTTTTCCGAGTCCCTCCTAACTGAAGTCCTGTGATGAAAGTGCTCATCAGGAGCTTCCAAACATTAGAGGTCACCAGAATGAGAAAATGCAAGACAAAAATTTAACCTGAGTTGATAATGAACTGTAGTGAAAAGCAAAATGGGGTTTTGAATTAATTTGCTGTGGGGACCTTGTGTGAAAAAACATCAGCACTCCTACGCAAAGATATAGCAGCATGGATAGATGGTTAGGCCTCTAGCCCTGCTAACAAAGTCTTAAACTAAAAAGTACAAGATAAACAGAAAGGGTTACGAGATGACTGGTAATAACACTGGTGACTGACGACTGGTGATAACAGGAGCAAAGCAAAAAGGTAGGGAACACTGGTTAGTCATTTTGCAATCTACGTCTTAGATATGCATGTGTGCGCATCTAAATCGATGCTGCATTGCAAGATAACGTCTTTTTAATTTCACTATTTTTTCTTTCTTATCAAAACCTAGTGCCTACTTTACCAACAATGCATCTTGACAGTCTATAACTCTAAGAGACTCAGGTATGTTGTGCAAGTAGCGGGTAATGTAGCTTCAAGCCACTAGCCTCAAGCAGAGGTGAGGAGCAGGCTACAGAGGTAAGCTCACTTCTTTCTGACTCCACATGCACAGATTTTTTAAATTTTCAAACATGTAGACTTCAGACCCAACTGATGTTTTTCAGATTATGTATAGCTCCTTGTGCAGCCACAAAAGGCTTAATATAACTTTCACATATGTAGTAGCACTCCAAGACTTTTTGATGTAGAAAATTGGTGGAGTTCCCCTTTAATGGTAGATCATGTGCTGTTCTCCTTTCTGGCTTTTCATGCTGCAAGCTACTAGTATTTGAATTATGTGTTGCGTAACTTAAGAAATAATTGTCAAACCATTTAAATTTCAATACAAACCACTTACATTATGAAGACCGGAGCTCAGACAGCCAGCAAAGCAAATGTCAAACTGTTTGTTCTTTTGGAGAGAACACATTGCTTGATAAAAGCAGGCAGGGGTCTGTATGAAACTACAATTCTGCTTAAAGTAAACATGCTTAAAACAGGACAATATTTATTCCATTATTCTTGTTTACATATGGTGACCTTTGGATTACTTCTTTCCTAGACATTATTTACTTTTTCTTGCCAAGTCAATAAAGAACTAATTAATATTTATGATGATGGAATGGAGTAAAGGGCTTTTTGGAGAGTGTGAGATTAGTTCACGGTGAAGTTCTCAGTTTTACTTCTACATGATAAAGAGCGGATGCTGAATATGTATATCTTACATACAACAGTGGAAAAACTAACATTGTCTTCCCATTTAGTCTTCCCTGTTAGCATTTCTATGTGCATGCATTACCATGGCCAGGAATGGGCAGTATTAATGATATGTGTATTTCACATAAATTTTTCAAATACAAAATAGGATTTTGTGATTTGGGTCGATAAAAGTAGCTTCATATTTTGTATAATCATACTTGAATATTTGATCTGTTAACTGGTTGCCTATTAGATTTATTACATGACTCATTAGCGACAGAAAAGCTGTTTTTCTCAAACATTGTATACTTAATCAACTGAGTCAGTGTACTGGTGAAGGGATAGCTTGAATAGGCAGACAGAAGGATTGCAAAGTGATTTCATGGTACGCCTACCTTGTAAAAATATTTTTAGTATTTTTGAAACACAAAAATACAGTAGTTTATTTTATTACATGGCGTGGCTTACATAAGCTTAAAAGTACGGTGTTTGGTATCTTATTTTAAAATACATTTTGATACTATCTTTGCCCATCCCTGACCATGGCTATATACAGTGTGTGGGGATGGGCATGCAACTAAAGCTAACATGGTTAGCATTAGTCATCCCCCTCTGAGGCACACGATCAAAGAGATGTTCAGACTGCTAAATGGATGAAACAATCTTCAGAAGATATGGAGGCTCTGAGAGCAAGATTGTGAGTGGGAGGTGGGTGTGATCTTTAGAATGAGCAAAGTCGTTGACATAATGCCAGGTCTCAGACCATTTATAATATTTATGAAGAAATGCATAACATGTGGCAAAAACTCATTAAAATCGCTGTTACAGTGAATTTCTGTATATTTCTCTTCAGACAGCAGTAAACCTCATTTTATAAAAAAAAGATCACAAAATTATCTGTTTTGCTAAACATTGCCAACTGAAAATCTCTCTAAACAAAGTGTATAATGACTGAAAAATGAAACTGATTATGGCTGAGCTGCTGGAACCGATGCAATTACATTCTATTTTTCAACATACTTATTATAAACTCCAACCTTTCCAGTTCCACCTTGTCCTTGTACCTGAGTACACTTTCTACAAACATGAAAGTAGCTAGCATGTGTGTTTCAAAAGCTGTGCAACACTAGTAGGTTTATTATTTTCTATTTTTACTTATCAAATATATACATCATAAACATTTTTACCTGCCTACCTAATCATTTTATGTCCTTGCACAGCCAAATGCTGTTGTATTTAGTTTTGCAAGAAGACAGATGTTTACAGTGAACAAGTTTTCTGATCTGTCCTCTTTTATGAAAGCAGCTTGGAATATACACGGTGTAGTAAAAAGGGGTTAGAAAAATGTGGAGATGTCTATGATCTGCTAATACATTCAATTACAGCGCAAACTAAATGTTGTGGTGTAACAAATCTGTTTCTTAAATCACATTTTTACTTTTTTTTTTTTTTTTATTTAAAACTGAATAAATTCCTAGAACATGCTTAAAAATGTTTTTAAAGAAACAAGTCTTTGGTCCCCAAATGGATCAGCTGACCCACAGAGTGGCCAAGTAACACAGTGACAGAGAGAGTGATAGGAAATGAAACGTGTCTGTAGTGTCGGTACGTCCCTGCGGAGCTATCATTAATTAAGCGTGAGATTGGTTCTCTCTACTTCCCACCCCTGTATCTCATTCTGTGAATCCTGAGATGCCGGGGGATTCGTCACTTCTCACCTCTGAAAAAGAAACAGCTTGTGTTGGTGAAGTGGACCGAAAATAGACATCTAACGAGAAGATACCTAAACACACATTTCAGCCTACATGCGGGCGCACACACCTTACTCCTAAAACAGCTGCACACAAGCTTGAGTCCAGCACGGTGTCAGATGCCTATAGCTCTCTTACAGCATGGCAGTACATCACTAATGATGGCTCCACTCCCTCAACTCCTCTATACTACCCTGAGGGGCGGAGAAACCTGCCAAACTGGTACAGGTCCTCTCCTTACCTCTCACACCACGGTATTTGACAGCCAACAAGGGAACTGTAAAATTAAAGGCCTTGGCAAATGAAATTCTGTGACACAGCGGTGTGAATCAAAGCAGACACTGCCATGGGAGGCTGTGGAAGAAGAATGAACAAGGAATACTTGCAGAAGGAATACAAAAGTTAGTGAGAGCAAAAAACTACATTTTTATTGTTAAGTTACCAAAGTGCATCGCAAGACATCTAACGGCCACAACCTGGGTATTGACAAAAAAAGGCATAGCTTTATCATTTCACCTTGAAAAGGAGAGTACTTTGATATAAAAGCTCTTTAACAGCATGCAGAACTGTATTGACTTCCTTTGATATTAATAGCCTATGACACAAAATGCCATTTTCTCAGCGATGCCACGTTTTTTCTTTTCCGATGTGACCTTGTTGATGGTGCTGGAGACGGTGGTGTAATGTATCTCAGCTCAGTCATCACCGCAGATTACCGATGCTACACAGACAGAACGGATATGGACTGCTTTTCTTTTGATCCAGCCCTTCAAACCCCCCATATGGAGGCTTGACACTGGGCCCTTCTTTGTCAGCACTCTCCACATCAGAGGATATTTAGTGGCTTTCTAATAGCTCTCTGGCTCCCACCACACTCGCACTGATAGAGACATACAAGTGTCAGCGCTGACATGAAGGGCCATCATCACTGCGCGTGAGGCAATCTGTTGTTGAGGTGAAAAGCCTGATAACAGTGGTCCCCTGTCTGTCGTCCACCAACCAACCGCTTTCCAAACCCTGTCTCACCCCCGAGGGAGAGTTATTGCTTTAATATGAACAACGAATGGCCGAATTTGTCCTCTGGGTGTCAAAGGACTGCTCGCCGTGATTACTTTCTTGGCACGGCGGTGACATTCATTGGCTTGGACTCAGGACGTATTGGAGAAAGGCCTCCGTTAGGCTGAATTGGGTGAGTGACAAATAGAGACGGACAGAGACAAAAAGAGAGAGACAGAGAAAAGGAAAGAAATGTAGAGAAAGGGAGCAGTGGCAAGGCCGGCTTTGCACACCTCAATGAACAGCAGCGCTTCAATCCTCGACAGAATGAGAAATACAGTATCCTGACCTTGACCGATCAAGCAGGGAAACAAGCAGCGCTGCTACAATCCACCCACGCACAAAAAGTCACAAAAACACATGAAATAGTGGAGGAGAGACAAGAGGACTTTTGTTTTTTGACATTTGCCTTTGTCACATTTTTAAACCTGATTATCGAGAAAACAAAACGTTTAACCCACAGACACACACAAGTTCCACACAACTCGGAAAGTGGGTACCCATATCTCCCACAAGGACAAATGCAATTGCACGCAACACTACACTTGCCTCTGAATGGTAAACAATCAGCTTTAGGGAATACTTAGACAATTTGGGAAATACTCTTATTTGCTTTCTTGTAGAGAGTTAGATAAGAAGATTCATGTCTGGACAGTAAATATGAAGCTGGAGCCAACAGCCGGTTAGCTTAGCTTAGCACACTAGCAGCTCTAAGGCTCACTAATAAACACGTTATATCTTTGTTTAATCTGCACCAAGACTTTAAAGTCAAAACGAGATATTTTTTATAGAAGTTATTGGCCCAAACCAAAAATTTGTTGAGCACGTAACACCCTATAATCAGCGATTTGTTGCTTTTACACAATGTTTTTTTGCACAGATTAAACAAATAGGATATATAGGAAGTGAATCATTAACTCAGTTAGTATGTGGATTGTAAATTTTAACCATCTCGGGTCTATCCAGGTGTATTCCCTGTTTGTTTTTCAAACATCTGAGAACATAGAGGTCAGAATTTCTGAATAACTGAAAATGTCTGATGTCCAAGTTAGAGTTAGAACGCACAATGACTAACCACACACAGATTCAGAAGAAACGTAAACATCCCTCCTCGTCTCAGCCACCAGCCATTAGCCTTACCTGAATGGTGGGTGTTGAGCGCTGTTTACGAGTGGTCGTGGTGGAGAGTGTGGTGGTGGTCTCGATAAAGGTGGTGGACATCTCTGGTGGCACGGAGGTGGTGGTGCGTGCCGCACCCCTGCTGGCCGGCACGTCGCCCACCAGCCGCACGCTGCCGTTCACCTTGATGTTGGCGTGGCCTTCGGCTGCCATGTTGAGGACTTTAAGGCCGTTGTAGTAGAGGCCGGAGAGCTGGCCCTGGTAGGGTCGCTTCCGGTCATTTCCGCCGATGGAGATAGTGGCCTGGGTGTTGAAGATTGTCAGCTGCCGGCCTGGGGCAAGAAAGAGGGCAGAGAGGGGTCAAATAGGTTCATGACAGAAAAATCGGAGCTAACAAACACATAAACCTCTGAAAAGCTCTAATTTTGTCATGCATCGCCTATAAGAAGAACAACACTTTCACTGCGAGATACTGTAGGTGCAATAACAGAAAACTTAGACTAAATATGTCTGTTAACACTTTTGATTTACTGATTGATAAAATGAGTGTGGATGGAGTTAAAATGGTTAAAAGTGTAATGGTGATGCAACATGCTTTTACACTGAAAAAAATTTAATCACAGTATCCAAACAACCCCACCTTTCTGTTCATTATAAAAGACTGCAGCTATTAAGACTGCTGTTATCTTTCCCTTTGGTATACAAGAAAAAGACTAATTCAGTTAATACTGAAAATAACAGACACTATGCAGCTATACCAACATTGTAAGGAATGAACACATGCTGGTGTAAATTTTTTTTTTGAAAAATGAGCTGGAACATCTTCCACAGGCACTCTTAATAATATTTGCTGGACAAAACAGTGGACTGGTAACATGTGGTAAAATGATTAATACATATTTATGAAGGCTTTGGCATATTATGATATGAAGTGTGAGCAATACACACTCACAACATGTCATGGTGAATTTCATTAGGCGAAGCCTTAATATCATTGTCGAAACACACTGCTCATGCATTAATTATGAAATGAAAATACACCAAACGTTCACAATGCAGGATTCATAATTAAAAATCTAATTTGTATAGTTTACAGACACATAGCACTGCAAGCTTTTTATATTTGCGGGATTTGTACAATTATAATACATAATACATTGGGCATGGAATGACAGGGACATGACAGTTCATATCACAGAAGCGAAAATGAAATAGCATATGTGGAGTCATGCATGCAGCAGTAATGGGATTTTTCAGACCTGTCTGTGTTTTAGCGATTGTTAAAGGGACTTTATAATCAGGTTAATATGTTTATGTGCAATGAACTTTAAATGCAGTTTATAATTATATTATTGAGTAAGAAAATTTATTATGCACCAAAAAAAATAAATAAAGGTGGAGCAGACTTTTTTTAATCCCCGCAGATGTTTTAAACATAAACGAGGTGCTGACTTGATCATCTCAGTGATTGAAAAGCACAACTCTATCAGGGCGCAGTGCACCTTAGCAGGCTCACTGGGACGCTTTGTCGTCAAAAAAGCTCCAATTAGCTCTCCATCACCAAACAAGTAAGGATTTTATCGCGTGTGGTGTGCAGAACTACAATCATATAAATCACAGCCGGGGAAAGCACCTGCTGTTTGGAAAGTTTTCAGGGGGATATGCCCACTGATTAGTTTGTTCTCAAAGATTGCAGAGGATTTGAGCAAAGGGAGCTAATTCTCCTCTCAAAACAATCTGCCTACTGTTGCTGCATAGATAATGCCTTCTACTAGTTAATTTTGCATAAAAAAGATTAGCAATACTTGATACTTAAAATCTTATTGTTGCACTGTTTATAAAATCTCTTCCCAGTCCCTTTAACTGGACACCATGATTCGACAAAAAAATAAAAAGATGACAACGACAAAAAGGGGAAAGAAAAGAAAACTAAAAGCAAAGGAAAGGATAAAAAGTAACAAAAAACGCTTTGGTTCACTTGATTTTTAAAGGGTTTAAGGGATGGTTATTCATTCTCAGAGGCTGAAAGGGAACAAGCCGATGAAATGACAGAAAAGAAAACATTCTAGAAGTTCGATAAAGATTTACCTTTCTCCTGAAGCCAATCTTCTACTGGCCGGGTATATTTGAACGGGATTTTCTTATTTGCCATTTGATAGCGCTCAATGTCGCTGTTGCCTTTAAAGTTTGAAAGTTTAACAAACAGCTTGAAACAGTTGGCAACAGCAACAGACATCACACATTTAAACAGTGGTTTATAATGAGTTTTATCTTTGTTTAGAAATATTTATAAAAGCTTTATGATCACTTTTTTCAAGTAGCTTTAGTTTAAATGTTTAAAATTCATATTTATATAGCACACTCCACACCCATATTTAACAAAATATCCATGGATTAAAAGCACAACACATAACCATAGCAGTCATGGAAAGGACAACCGGCATAAATAACTTGAAAGGATGGGTAAAAAACACAGATTTCATCATAGTCTACATAACAGGTCCTATAATACATTCAGCATATTACATAATAAAGACAAAAGAAGACATAGCAAGAGGTTAAAAAGGTAGACATGCATTTACTGCCTTTCTCAGAAGCAAATTCAGGGTAATTAATGTGCACTAATTTTCCCACTGGACACCACCTGCTTTTACATGTCAAGGGCCAAGAGATGGTTAGTATCCCTTAGTAGCTTATTTGGAAGGAAGTGTCACGACCTTAGATTTGAGTGTGGTGTTTTTCTGTTATTTTGTTACATTGTTTATTTGCTTTCCATTTCTGTTTTACCCATTGCCTCTGTGTTCTTGTTTAGGTTTTGTTAGTTGAGCATTGCGTCCTTGTTTTCGGTTGTACTTAGTTACTTATATTCTTGTGTATTATCTGTAGCTTTACTTCCTGTTTTATTTTGTCATTTCGGTGATTGGTGTTTTTGTCTAGCTTTGTTTCCTGTCTACCTGATTCCCAGCCTGTTGGCACTCCAGATTCCCAGCCTGCTAGTGCTCTAGCAGCTAACCAACTGCCAGTTTCCTGCCCGGCCAGCTCCACTGTGATCGACCACTCCTACGTGGGGACCCATCTGGCCATCTTCCCTGGGTCCCGTGGTGGTCATAGGAAGAGATGTGGCCATCACGGCTGCCAAAGTCAGCAGCAGCCTCAGCCACCCCTTGCCCCAGCGTCTCTACTGGCCAGCCCTACAGCACCACAGTTGGCTAACCCGCAAGAAAGTATATTACCTGGTGCCACTATGGTGGTTTCGGTCCAGACTGATTCTCAGTTGTTGGACCGATCGACACCAGCTCCATTGGCGGTCCAGCCAACTTCTGCTCTTAGTGCCCTTTCAGAGGACCGATCGACATCAGCTCTGTTGGAGGCCTGTTGGGTCGACCTCCATAACTGCTCTGCCCCCCAGATCTGCCTGGCCCGTTGGGTCGACCTCCGGGTCGACCTCCCGAATTGTTCTGTTTCCCTGAGGTTCCCTCTCTGCCTTGCCATTGGGCTGCCCACCTAAGGTCCCCTGGTCTCTCTCTGCCCTGCCTTCGAGCCCCATCTTGTGGTCCACAGTTCCCCTCTGTTCTGCCCTGTTCTCCATCCTGTGGTTCCTTGCCCTGCCTTTTCCAAAAATGGACTCAGAGACTTGTTTGTTTTTTGTTTTTTGTTTTTCCACCCCTGGACTCTGGCCCTTTTTCTGCCACTGGACTCTGGCCCTCCTCCTGTGCTCCCTCCTTAGATTTGAGTGTGGTGTCATCTTCGTATGTTGAGTGTTCTGCCCTGTGCCCAGTGCCCCGTGGTTTCCTGGATTGTTATCCCGTGTTTTGGATTACTCTGCCCTGTTCTGGATTAATGTTACTTTTGGATTCTTCCTTGGTTTGGACTTTTGCCTGCTGTGCTCTGAGTAAGCCTGTTTTTGAGTTCTCATTAAATAAATCCTCTTTGAACTCCTCACAAGTGTCTGCATTTTGGGTCCAACACCTCTGCCTCCTGCCACTTCACTCAGCCTTTCTGATAGGAAGGAGCCGTGGTGGTAGGGGGGTCAACCATGGAGGAGAAAGTGGTAATTCTGAAGTACAGCAGACTGGCTGTGAGGGAAGTCCCACAGTGAAACTGATTTGGTGAGGACAATGCATACAAATGAGATCATTACTGACATGGTGAGAGGTCTTTTGGGTAAAAAATGCTACACCAAAGCTGCCACATTCCCATCTTCTGAGTCCGTGACTATTGTAATCCACGTATGCGGGAATTAAACTTAATAGGCTGCCTCTTACAGGGAATGTTGTGGGTTTGCTTAGTATTATTTCTGGCATGATATGAGTTCTCGTTGTGTATGCGCCAGGATGCAATACTTTGTCTGACAGTCACAGAGGCATTCCCTCTGAAAGGCGTCACTAGGCTGTCGACACTGAGAATTGAGACGTTCAGATCTGCCTTCAAACACTTTGTGGTATGACAAAAGACTGTGAAGCCTGTATAGAATTATGAATGACACCATGATGTCACTCAGTACCCAGGTGGGAAGGTATTTGGAGGGGAAAAAAGGCACTAGTACGGCATTGTTTTTAACACAAGTGAAAGGGCAGGGCTTCATAATTGCGAGAAAAGACCTTCTGGAAAGGTGTCAAGTTTGGCTGCTAGAATTCTCTCAGGTGATTTATCTATTGACATCATGCACACACTCGCATACTCACAGGGATCCGCCTAACTAAGAACATGACCATAGGGAGTCTGGCTACGATATTATGCTCGTCCTTGTACCCATAAATCTTTTAGAACATCTTATTTCATGTTCTTTCTTGGTTCAGTTATTTGCTGCCGCTGTTCTCACCTGCTGATTCCAGTCGTACACGAGGAGTGAACACACTGCAATTACATTAAACCATTCATTAAACCACTTACACACCAAAGTAGTTAGGTAAACCATAAGCTTCCTTCCTCCTTCTCTAAATTCTATCTTTCTATCATTCCTTCCTACCTTCTACATTCAGAGGAAAAACCAGCCAAGTTCTCAGTTTACAGCCAGCTGGGAAGGAGTGTGGATATGGCTGCGAGGGAGCTGAAGCAGCTAAAGGACTGTGTCTGCAGCGTGCCAGCAGGTTAATCAGCTACTAGCAGGACTCCCTCCCCATTCCTTTGATCTCAAGCAGGTTTCAGGTGGCAGCCAAATACACTCTCCTTTGGACAAGGGCCACAGAGGGAGGCATGATGGTTGTATGTGAAACCAGGAGACAGACGGCAAGGTTAGGGGTTTGGGAGAGTAGGTTGAGGATTGGGGTGGGAATAACAAGGGAGGGAGGGCATGAAGCATTTACTCACACTACTGCTCATACTCATATTGTAACATGGCTGGAGTGAAATCATGTATAAGGTCGCCGTGCATTGCTAAAAGCATGGTCTCAGGTAGAGCTCTTACATTGTTCTATTTGATTAATGAGGTGACAGTCCTCTTGTAATGAATACACCACGAGCTAATTGTCCAACTAATGAGAAAAATCTCTCTAGTTTGTCAATTTGATGTTCAATTTCAAAAGGTGACTCCAGAATAGATGACCTTGCCAATAAAAGCACTATTGTTTATAATAAAATCAGTCTGCCTTCAAGGTTTTTTATCCCAGATCGGAGTGGACAGATATTTCCTCACAGATTTTTCATCAACCTTTCAGTACTGCAAAGGGGAAAGTGCAGTTTAGCACCATTATGTGTTTTATGTTTTGTCACTGCCAGAGAGCCCATTCTGGTGTAATCTAAAATCTATTTGGTCACACATGCTGTTCAACCTAGATCCCTATGCACGAACAAAAATAATGTAAACCTTGTTTGTCTTAGTTGTTTTCTTTATTGGTTTTATGAATCTCAGAGAGAGGCAGAGACATCCTAATTTCCCGTTCTTAATTATATTTTGTCACAAGAAATATTCATGCAAATCTATGTGAATCATCCATAAAGGTTTTATGAAATGGTACACTCGTGATATTTCTGTGTTTGTAAGGTTAAGCTGGAGAAAGGTGAAGTCATGTAGTTATGTGCACCAGGATTTAGCAATACCTAAATCAAAATGCTTGCTGATTTTGACTGTCAGTCAAAACTGACAAAACCACATCCACAAAGTCCTGATGAAGCAGTGTGCTCTTTGATTGTGAATATATTTATATTTTCAGGTGCTTTAATCTCTATTCATACATGTAGTTGAGACGGCAATCACACACAAGATATATTATTCCTCATTACTCCTACTCTGCACCACTGACAGCATCACATATCTGCTCACTCAGGACAGTTTTTTCTAATAAACATTTACTTGCGCAAAACATTACTGGACAACCTCTTATGTATTCTATAACAATGTATTTCAAATTTGTCATGCATAGTTCACATTTTGTATCCTCTAAGAGACCTATATTTTTATAACTTTATAACTATAACAGTTTGTGTGTGTGTGTTTTTTAGCCCTAATGCAGTCCTTCAACATTTTTTCTCCTAGCCAGAACAATGTCTAAATGTTTCCTCTTTGGTGGCAGCTTTTCAGTCAACACAAACACTGGCACGGCGACAGTCATCTGCTGCTTGGTCGCTTCCTTCTATTCAGTTTGCTTGCCAGACTAATCTCACTGGGGTTCCATCACAGGCCCAGTGCTGAGAGCGCATCAAAACTGTGAAAATGGCTACCGTGACAGGCTCCTGGCATTCTCTCCATTTGGGGATGATGAGTACATTTGATGTACTGTGGCCCTGTCCAAAAATCATCATTCCACAGCTCAACTCCATAGCTAGCTGTTGCAGCCCCTGGTTATGAATATCCTGCACCACCCACATCCTTTCCAATCTACACCTGACTTTCATCTCTGTCTCTGGC
>JAPMOB010208392.1:0-25060 GCA_029875015.1 Lepomis gibbosus
TGAGTGGTTGTCTGTCTATGTGTGGCCCTGCAATGGACTGGCGACCTGTCCAGGGTGTACCCCGCCTTTCGCCCAATGTCCCCGCGCCCCTGTACGCAGGATAAGTGGTTGACGATGGGTAGATGGATTAATCTGAGATGCTAAATATATCACGCAAATCCATTTTATGCCATATCTGCCATGTGATTTGCTACATTAGGTGCAAAAAGATGCATCCAAGCAAAATGTTTTATTCTGACAACCACTGGTGGACTCATGTTGGCAAAACCGCTGCATAGGTGCCCTCTGCGCTGGCCAAATGTGCAAGACAATAAGTGCGTTCGAGATTGAGATTTGCTGAATTGACAGTCAAATGTGAGCTGCCAGCGACTGCAGGGTGGGGTATAAAAACAGTGCCGTTAAGTCAGAAACATTCAACTTCCCCTATAGCGCGTGATTTTAGAACAACGGCTTATCTCGTGAGATTTGCCTTTTTTTGTAAATGAAGTCAATGCAGTCACGCATGGAATTCCAGCAGATTAATACTTTTTTAAATTTCTTTTCTCATTGAGAACTGTAGACTCGAGAATATATCTAGGCTACTGTAAAAATATGACCTACAAGGACATTACTTCTTTTACAATAATACTCCTGAACTAAACTGTTTTGTGAGCTTTCTTGTTGGAATTGAAAACTAGTGTAAATGGTGACCATATGTAACAAGTGAGCTGGTGGAAGGAGGAGATCAAATACATTGCATCCCCTTCAGAAGAGATAATGGATCTGAAGTGACAAAATGGATGAGGAAAAGTTCTGTCATCACAAAGGTGGTACCCGCTTGGTGCTGCTGGAGAACAGCAACTGCGGTAGCCTTGCTCCCACGAGGTTTTAATGTCATGGGACATGGTAAGGTTTTGCAGCGCTGCGAAAGTCGGACAAAATTTTTAACCAGTATGTAAGTAAGTCCAGCATGCATCATGTTAAGTCAGCGCCGTGTAGCACAGCATTAAGTCAAACATCACCTAATGTGACCCCTAGTGTGCCCTTTAAGTTGTAAAAACGTGGTCCAGTGCACTAATGGGTGCCCTTACATTGGAGACAATGCAATACAGTGCCATATAGGCTGCCCTACACGCTGGAAATTGAGTTTGGCTACTTGCAAGACAATGTGCCCTCATAGTGCCCCTGTTGTTTTTTTTCCCTGCTAGCTGGTGCCCCAACGGATGCGGCTGGTGCCCTTTATATTTTGCCCTGCCCCTCAAACAGCATGAGTCTGCCACTGCTGACTACTGACATTTATTATCGCTCCTTCATATGTTTAGTGTTGCTGTTTTAAATGAACGCAATAGTTTGATATTTAGGAAATACACATATTTCTTTAGCTTATGGTTTGGGGCGGGCGGAGGGTACACCTGCCATAAAACTAAAGAATCAATCACCTTCAAAAGGAAGATACACAGTCAGTGTCTGTGTGTGGTCATTTGTGTGAAAGTTGTAGTGTTGCACTGACGAGCTGATGAACACTGACTGGTTATCAAAAACAGTCAGTCATGGGGCGATACATCCTCTCCTTCCATTGTGAAGGTCATAAGATGAGGTGCAGATGGTTTCTGCTTCTTATCTTTGGAGTGAGCGTTGACTGACTAAGAAATTGAGGTTCCTGGCATTTCTTTTCGTCACATACTGAGTTGAAAGAAAAGGCATCTTCATACAGAGTATCACACATCATTATTCATATAGTTTTGTTTATCCCCCTCACCACTGAGGCGTCTGTTACATATGAAGTGAGAAGAGAGGAGGAGGTCTTTTAAAATTAAAGGTGGAAATTTCCATATGAAAGCCGGGATTTTTTGTTGTTGTTGTTGTTGCAAAAATACACTCTGACCACCTATCATGTCAAGCTGTGTTTTGAAAGTCAAACTCCTTCTGCTTCTGGAAATATGTTCTTATTTTCAGACCTGCTGTGACATTTAGAGGACGCCGGCTCTTACTTCTGTAGCGGTTCCCGTCCATACTTCATCAGCAGGCGGATGGCTGTAGGAGCTGTGTAGAACTTGGTGACTTTGTACTTCTCAATGATCTCCCAGAACCGGCCGACATGAGGGTGGACTGGAATACCTTCAAACTGGAGGAAACACACACACATGCATCTTTCAAGAAGAATGACAAACACTGCCAATGTCTGGTTTTCAGCTGCTATTAGAGGCATTTACGCTAAATGTGTCTTCTAATGGCATTTTCAGACTCACCAGGACACTTGTGGCGCCGTTCGCAAGGGGGCCGTAGGTGATGTAGGAGTGGCCTGTGATCCAGCCGATGTCAGCGGTGCACCAGTACACGTCGTCATGCTGATGGTCGAAAACATACTTGAAGGTCAGCGACGTGTATAGCAGGTACCCGGCAACAGTGTGAAGAACTCCCTGTACCGTACACAAGGACAGAAACATGAATGAGAAGATAATTGGTCAACACAAAGTCAGCAGTCAGCAAAAATAAGGGGGCTCTTGACGCTGCATGTACATATATGCAGGTGTGTGTTTGAGACAAAGACAGAGAAATTGTTTTATACCATCTGATGCTCTGATATCCATGTGTTGTGGTGCTTTCAATTTTTTAAGGGCTGCTTTTATTCCTCTTAGCATTAGAAAACCACCAACATTCACTTTTTCAACTCAGACAGCGTATTATGTAAATGCCAGCAAGGTTAACACCATTACAGGCTTATCTGAGAAGAAAGAAGTAGCTTTAAAACATTTATTTTCCCAGAGAATTTACAAGGAGAAAATAGAAAATGAGCAGCGTGCCCCCCCCGGCAAAATTTCCTCCGCCGCTCTGTGTGTTTCTACTATAAAACTGCTTTTTACATACACCTGTGTCTCACCTTGGGTTTGCCGGTGGAGCCGCTGGTGTAAAGGATAAACAGCGGGTCCTCAGCGTCCAGCCACTCGGGTTCACACTCTTCGGGAGAGTCTCTCATCGCCTCATCCCACCACACATCACACTTTGAGTCCCAGGGGGTCTGAATACACCACAGCAACAGGGAACAGATGCAACACATAAAGCCCCTCATTACTAATCACATCATGTGCCAAAAGCACAGGCAGCAACGCACCATGTTAATTTTGAATGACTATAATTTACTGGGCCCCTTTGGAGGCATATTCTGAATCCTAAATTGGAAGAGAATGTTTTTTTTGTTGTTGTTTAAGCCTCAGATGAAAGATTACATGATTCTCTATGGGTTTGGGAAAATCCTGGCCTTGTACATATACAGCTTCAGTGGGACTTTCCAATTTTAATACATGCTTTGTCACCTGTACAAATGACTAAATCAACAAGTAAACACATGCGAGCAGTATATGAAGTGTTTATTACAATCTGAATTCTTAATATTTTTATCCCAACACTACATACTTAAATTACTGTGTAAATCTTTCACTATGACATTCATTTGTCAGCAAGCTAACTATTCTAATATTTGCTAGTAGTTAGCTAGCATTTTAGTCTTGTGAAACCAGAAAAAGAAAAACAACCCAGAGAAAACTTTCTCACGTACATGATGATTTTGATTAATGATTAGAGCTCTGTAACTGTGCAGTATGTGCCACTGTAGGTTATTGAGTTTCACATCTTTATCTCAAAAATTATGTCACCCTACTCGTTACAGATAATGCCACACTTGCTGTCACAGCTGGGCTTGAAGAATACAGCTGTAAACCAACACATTAATTGGTAATTACTTAAAAAATTAATTAAAAAAACATATCTACCTGTAGCTTGTTGCATGCAGCTCCGCTTTTTGTCCTCAGTGCTTGGTGCTTGACGACGAGGCATTTAGTGACACTAGGTGACGCTCTGTGAAGAAGTAAAAAAGGGGTGAGAGGCAGTACAGTACAGGCATCTCATGTGAAAATTTCAATTTAGGGATATTACTTTTTTGTCCATCTCATCTTTTTTTAAATTATTTTCAACTGTACATGTTAACTTCATTATATATTTTATTCATAAATTATACCACTAAACGTGTCTGCACCCCTAATACCCTGTGCCCCCCAACCAAATAACCATTTCCAGCATGCTATGTTTCTCAGCTCACATCTCTCCCAGACTCATGTTGCCACTGGGGGAGGCAGCTTGGGCTTCCCTGATGAATCTGAGCACCCCATGTTGCCCGGCAACCAAGCAATGTGCAAACCAGGAAGTGTATTTCCTCAACATCCCTGATAACAGCTTTGCCGTGTGTGTGTGTCCAGTGACTCATATGCCAGAGGCTGAGACCCATTACCAGCAGCTAGAGTACATAAGGGCGGTTGCTGAGAACAGAAAAGCTGCTGGCCTTGTCAGCCGGACCTACTTTTCCCTACACTTCTCCAGCGCTTCGGCCACAATCTGTTTCAGGTTGATCAGCTTCTCTCCTCTATAAACACCATCTGTATGTTACAAAGGGATGGGGAGGGAGAGAGTAAGGGGTGGGTAGATGGAAAAACAGATGATGAAGTGTGTGAACCAGCAGGGCGAAGGTATTTAAACACTGAGTCATTTTACAACTCTAACAACCATCTTTACAGCCCGAGAGCTAACAACACATCACATCCTGGTGCTGCCGGACCTACCTGCTGTCACCAGGACGCTGCTCTGGGCATCCATAATCCTCTCACACAGAGACTCGGAGGAGAAACCTGCAAACTAAACATGCAGAGGAAAAAACATGAAAGGAGGAGATGTTGGTTTACTACAACTTGGGTCTTACTATCCATTTTTGCCCATCATTTCTGTTGGTAATGATAATATTGTACTCATCAAAGTATTTGCTGAGATCTGGGAACACTGGGTGACACAGCAAAGTCCAACCGGGCAAGAAACATGGCAGTCTGTGAATAGGCCAAATTATCTAAAGCACTTTATTTGGAGGTAAAACCGAGAGCGAGTTCAACCAGAACGCTAGTAATAATCCCTCACTGCACAGGAAACAAGTGGGAACAGAATCAAGGTAAATACTTTTGAACCAGGTCTGTAAACTGTGATGGATGTATACAGTGGACAGTTTGGGTAATAATTTTACCATCTGCCTTTGATTTATCATCTGAAATATTAAGCCGTCAAGTTGTCAGTACAATATTGTAATGTTTTTTTGTCAGTACAATATTGTATTATTGCCAATATGAATGACAGTCGATGAAAAAGAGCCCCAAGTTGTAATAAACCCCAATTTTAAAAGTTTAAAGTTGGTTCTAAACACCAGTTGAGACTAAGGGTATTCATCCTTCCTACAATATCAAAAAATCAAGCTCAGATATGATTTGTAAAGCAAGACTACATTACTTTTGAAAAAAGAAATAACACATTGTTTGTCTTACAAAGGAAAAGTTGAATTCATAAGCATTAAATCGCACCCTTGCTCGTTGCTACAGCCTTATTTGGTATGGTATGACCAGTAGCATGTGGTGGCTTATGCTAGCTAATGTTAGCAGACTTCAGGTGGTTATTGCTGTGTAACATGCTAAGTCAGTTCACTGACTTTCTGACTCTACTTGGGCTACTGGTACACTGTATTTTAGCTTTTAGCATTATTCCTTAATTGTCACTTGTGGCCACAATTGCTGCAGTTCAGCAAACATTGCATTACATAGTGCAAACATGCTGTTCCCTCTTGTTACCATGTATGGAGGAGTCACCTTGTTCAAGCTTACATAAAGGACCAGACATTTATAATTAATCTTTAATATGATTGTCATTTGCAGAGTCCCTGACCAGACTCTTGTGTTCTGGCCAAGGTGAATAGTCCACAGAGTATAAAGTTGCAGTCTTGATGACAGCATTATGAATCAGGTCACTGACTACTCTAGACTCAGCAAAATGTCACTGCATGAGTGGCGTTGGCTGTCCAGCCTGACTCCATCTATGATTGAATTGTATGGCAAGCTAATTTATGATTAACATTAACAGTCACATGAGAATTCAAGAGGCTGGCACAATCCCAAAGATTCTTATATTGCTAAGTGATGCACATATCAAGAATGACAAAAACTCAGAGCTGGAAAATGTGCAACAATGACCAAGCACAGACAAAGCCACTCATACTTAAGTCTGCCAAGAGCAGGCTTTTACAAGTCATGAAACGAACCCTCCTTGGATCAGCCTGGAGATATTTTTAACAGGGCTAAAAACCTTTGCACGGACGTAGAACGATGAAGAGCTAAAATAGAGTTGGCTTGCTTGCAGCATTGCACTGGCTCTGATGCCTTCCCAAGATGGATACAGCCAGTAAATGTCTGACCCATATATTGAGTACAGGTGCTGCCAGTGCTGGGTTCACACAGAGAACAGCTGATATCTACAGTAGCAGGGCAGTCTGGACTAACAGAAGCAAGAGCCCGGGTTCAAGCGACGTTTGCTCGTAGAAATGGGGTCAAAGCAGCAAACACTGTTTGAAAAAGGAGAATGTTTCCTTTACACAGATTGGAGCTTATATGTGAACATCTTTATACTTTCTAAAGCATACTTCTCCAAAATAGGTGAAACAAAGGCCAAACATCCAACATACTACTCACCACAATAGAGTGAACAGCCCCTATCCTTGCACAGGCCAACATAGTGTAGACCAGCTCTGGGATCATGGGAAGGTAGATGGACACCCTGTCTCCCTTTTTTACACCTTGAACAAAGAAATGAACAGATTTGAGGTTTTGGATGACACAAATAACAAGTGGGCCTCATCAGGGCTTCTTCTAAACTCAAACCAGCAACGGCAATGTAGCTTTAGGATTCAACATTTTGGATATGGGCAAGATGCTGTGCTGTATTTCTGATCATTGGGCACGCAGTAATATCTAATGAGTTATGTGCCAAATCACTGCATCATTTCACAAATTGTTTTAGATTATATTTTTATTTATAAATCGGTATACTCAACATAGAGATTACTGCTGCTAACTTTAAAGCTGACTAAATAAATTGGCTTCATTGTTAAGAGGTGGTTTGACATTACAGGTAAATGCTAAGGATCAAGTCATAACTATGTTTAGCTACTAGGCAGCTAATATTTAGGTAATATTTTTTAGATTTTTGTTTCTCACCCATTTGCTTGAGGACATTAGCACAGCGGCAGACCTGGCTCAGCAGCTGGCGGTAGGTGATGGTCATGTGGTGATCAGATGAGTTCCCCTCCCTGAGAAGACCACATACATGAAGGGGAAACACAACCCAAATCTGTTAGTGTAATGCAAAAGCAGAGAATATAAGAAGCTTTGTGTGCATGTGACGATTACATGGAGCAAAGCTGTTTTTTAAATATATTTTCAAGATAGACTGAAAAACCCTCCAGATACACTTTTTTTAAAAAGTAACTTGTCAGACATGAGTTCTCCTCTTTGAACTCTGCGAGTTCACAAAGGAGATAACCTGTTCCCGTTGTTGCTGGGTCTATATTGGGTTTGGACGTTTGTCAGGACGGTTGTTTGGAAAAGTATGCAGCACAATGTTTCACAGGCCTCTGGTGCAGGACAGAAGCCAAAACATCAACCTTATCGCCAGGCTGATGATGGTGAAATAAGTTATTACAAGTTATGAAACTCTACAAATACAAATGCTGTTGATAAGGGGACCTGAACTCTGTTTAATTCTGGATAATTTTAGACCATCTCAGATATAGAAGTTTCAGCTGTCACACCACCAGACTGCAGAGCAGCTTTTACCCCCAAGCTATCAGATTCTTATGCTCAAATTCAGCCTCAACACTGCCCCACTGAATATAGTTTATTTCTGTTTACCATTTTTATAACCGTTTTTATATGTATATTGTCTGCTACTCAGCAGAAGGGAGTTTCAAACTCAATTTCATTATATAACCTGTTATATTGTGACCAAATAATTCTACCTACTTATGTGAAAAGATTCACATTTGATTGTCTTTTAAAGGTCTTAGCCTACTACTTTGTGTCTATTGGCAAATATGTACCAGAGAAAACCAAAACAAATGTGGAGCTCTACAGGGGCCAATCCTTGGAAATGAGAAAAGAAAGGATTGGATGTGTCAAGAACATTTAAAGGATGAAACTGCATTTCTATTTTTTGTGCTTAAGATGTCTGAAAGTCGTGTTAATTGTTATTGTCTGCTGCTAAAAACTAAAACCTTGGACCTAAATTTTAACGGCCTTATAGGGACAATAACAGCCTATTACCACCTAATCCCCACCTTTATTTCTGGTTGGCTGAAAGGCTGTAATAGGATTTTCTTGAGTCTTTCTGAAAAAGCTCTTTGACAGCTGTCATTTATTCAAAATACTGCTGCTGTAACAAAAAAAGCCAAGCACATCACTCCAGTTCTCAGATCTCTTCATAGTCTGTCAAATATATTTTTTTAAATTGTATAGATATTTTCTCAGACTACAAACCACTTCTCAGTCAAAGATTTGCCAAAGCCTTTAGACTTTTTTCTGCATTCTATCTTTTTATGAAATGTATTCTACTGTTTTAGAAGCAGCTGATAAATTACCTCTAAGGTCAGACCAGGCAAAATGGCCAAAAATGTTATCAAGCAAAGAAAGTTAATTCAATATCGATCATTATCACAATAAATAATAATAATAAATCTGAGGTAGAACTTCAAAATAATTTTGATTCAGTCCCTTTTACTCAACAAAATAAAGTATCTTGATAGAATTATCAATTAAGGGCTGATTTGTTTGTGATTCAGATGAATTAAATCAAACATTTATTGAACACTATATTGTTATTGAGGAAAATTATACAGCGATTACTCTAACGCTCTAATTAGTGATCAGTATGATCAGGAATCAGTATGTTTATCGTTTTACTACTATCATTTACCCACTGAGACAGAAAATATGTTGCGGAGCCTTCTTGAAGCTGAAACCATTTTTAAAAGCACTTGAAAGACAAAATAAAAACTTATGGAGAATGGGTATCCTTTTTGTTAAAAACAGTGTTTATTCAAAGGGTGACACTTCAGCCAATGGGACACCTGTCATCACTGAGCATTGAGACCCTTCTCAATCTCCCATGTAAATTTAATCCTGACAATTCAAACCAAATGGTTTATTTTTTAATTCGTCTTACTTTTCTGCTTTTGAAATGCAAACATCTATTGATCTAATGGTATGTGTGTTATCTAGTAGACCCTAATAAAATAAATGCAAAAGCTAGATGCATTACTAAGCAAAGTCAAATAAAAGGAAACACATTTGACTTCTAAATGTATGTTGAGGTATCCTACCTTTTGAGATAGATTTGCAAATGCTGTTTGGACAAGGTGTGAACTAAAGTCATGTAGCTGTTTAACAGGTCAAACCACACCATCTGGTCACTGCTCGAATACATAACAATAACACAGCTGGCAGACTATATTCTTCTCAAATAGTGTGCAAACATTTGAGCAGATTTATTACGTAAGTGCTTCGATATAGTGTAAACAGTGTTAATGATGGTGATGGCTGGTCTCCACTGTGCCCAGTTCCATTGAACCCCTGCTGTGCTGGAACTGTTTCTTGTTTGCTAAGCTTCTTCAGTTGACAGAGTAAATATGTACCATAATGTAAAGTCAAAACAACATAAAGTAGAGCCTTTATGATCATGTGTTTAGGGTGTGAGGCTTTACTGTAAGTTAAAAAGTAGTTTACGGAGTTTTGTGGAAGTCAGCAGCTTGAAAGAGTTCAGTAAGAAGATGTATGAGCTTACATCTAAAATATAGCAACTGAAACTGATCAGTTAGGCTCTTACTGTAATAAAACACCAAAAATTAGTTTTGAGTCTTACAGGACTTTTACAATCTGCTGTTTCTAGATTGGAAAATGTGTTTTACCCAAATGAGATGAAATCTGCAAAGATTTTGTTAAATGTGCTCTGTTGATTAAGAGGATTGAATGTGCTCTGTTGATTAAGAGGATTGAAACACTGAAGCAGTGACACTGTGTTGTACTAGCTGAGGTTTGCTTTGGTGCACTGGGGTCGGCACAGTTGCTTTTGACTGGAATAGCTGAAATAACTCCAGGCAGTACCTCCCATCAATGCTGTCATTCATCCCAGACAGACGTTGTAGCTTACCAGTAAAAGGCAACCTTCTCACCAAGATTCTTCTCCTTCACAAGCCTGTCCAGGACATTATAGCACATGTTGGTTTTGGCCCCTTCCATGCATTTGACATAAATGTTTCCTTTTGTCACATCAAAGTTGTACTGCATCAGCGGTCCTGTTGCTGGCTTCTTCCAAAAGAACTCATCGGCAGTCGATTTCCAGAAAGCTGAAACAAAGTGATACTTTATGTCAGTGTCCCGGGCTGCAGACAGCGCAGATTAACACAAAGAGATACTGTGTGCAGGCAGGTTCAAATGAAGGTGAGATGCAAGGAAACACTGCAAGTACTGCACTAAAAAAAAGATGTGTTTGACCTACCTTCTGGATTCTCAAGAGACTTCCTGTACAGTGCCAGATAGGCGTTAAAATCAGGCACATGAGCATCCCTCTTTATGTCGTCAGGAGGGTAGTACATTTTGTCATGCGATTCAGGAACAACCATTGTGGAAGAACAGATGTAGATGGGCCTATAGCATCTGAGGGTCAGAAAATGGGTTAATCTGGAGTCACTGCTGATCTGTCTGGATCCTCCCGGGTAAGGTAAGAACACTATAAGGCCTCCTGCACAGAAGCAACACAATCCAGCATGCGTAAGACCCACCAATAATCCCTGAGCTGCAGACTCTCTCCCTGTCTGCTTAGAGCCATGGCGGCCAATCGGCTCACATAGTGCGGCACTCCCACTTTTTCATTGGATCAGCCCTCCCTGGCCTGTCTATGGCATTATTTTCCAAGCATGTAGGAGGAGGGGGCGGAGGAGGTGTGTAGCAGGATGAATGCTGGGATTCAGGCAGGCACATGGAGATTTGGTTTGACAAGGACGGTCTGAGAAAAGAAAGAAAGAGAGAGAGGAACGGACATTTTGTTCACTTACAGTAAACAAAACCCCTGATCCTCAAGGCACTGTCACTAAATTCTCTTATTGTATAGGTTCATGTTTATTTAACTTGCACAACACTGAATATCCATCCATCCATCCATCATCAACCGCTTATCCTGCGTACAGGGTCGCCTATCCCAGCTGACACTGGGCGAAAGGCGGGGTACACCCTGGACAGGTCGCCAGTCCATCGCAGGGCCACATACAGACAAACAACCACTCACACTCACGTTCACACCTAACAACTGACATAAATAGCCTCTACGTTACTAGTTCTGTGTAGCCTTCTAGCTACATCAGTTGGTAACCCTCAAGTCAGTCAATGTTGCAGGTTACACATCCTAATGTATTGGAAACAATAACTTTTATGCAGAAAAGATGACTTTATGAAATTCTTTTCTGTAGCCAGATACCTAATGTGCAAAACATATTTCTACATCAATATACATGCAGAACAGGTTTTACTATATGATTATATTCTTTGACTCAGCTTAGATATGTCACATTGCGCCACTTGAACAACTTCCTTTTCTTTTACCTTGTTTTAGTGTATTTAGTTTAGTTTAGTATTTTCCCAAAAGCATGAAAGAAATTAGAAAATGTCATTTCACTGACAGAACTAGAGCTAGTAAACACGCAGCATGAACTACCATTCAGGTTACATAACTTGGCTCAGAGGAAATGTCCAAATGGCTGCTTTTTTTTATTTTGAGCTTAAATTTCAATCTGGGATCGATTCAGTTGCGTCGCGACCTGAGTGACGTAGCGTCGTACGTCAGACCCTCTTAATCGAGCGTGAAAACGCTTGTGTTGATGTCGGCAGCTGCAGTCCCGTCCATTTGCTAACGCACCGGGACCAAACTTCGAGCCCCAAGATGTTTTTGTCTGCAGCCATTCGCTCTGCAGTATCTCAGACGGTATGGTTATGATATTCTTTATAGTTCTGAGTATAGATTGAAATGCTCTTTTCGATGAGTTTAAGAGGAGGTAATATGACTCCTCACAAGGGCAAGCAGTGGAGGCCTCTAGCTAACTACCGTTGGGTAACATTAGCATGCTAGCCTATTTAGCTGCTGTCAAACGTCCACAAGGTGATCTTAGACAAAATCAGCAATGCAAAAGAAAACGTCCTCTGGACATGATTACTTGCGCTTTAGAATAACCTGCATCATGCCCGTTTGCATGACATTGATTATTACGTTTTTTTTGTGGTTAGCACAACTGAAAGGTTAAAACACGTAACTCATTTGATATGACAGCGATGTGTATGTGCTGATATCGTAAAACATGGCAAATCATTGCCGTTGTTGAATAAGATCAAGTTGGTTAACAAACCTGTAATATGCCTTTATGATTGTCCCATATATTTCTTGTAGTGAGTGGCATATAAAGATGCAAATCAAAATACCAAGGATGTATCTGACAAATACTAATCTATTCATGTATAAGTATATTTATAGCTCAGAAATGTGTAAATTGAGAGTATTAATTATTTAGGCATATATACGTTTTGAGGCCAATACAAACTATTGCTCAAGCCATGTTTCTCTGAGGGTATCCGATGTTGTGATGGTTTATGATTCTTAAATAAAATATTTACCAGAGGAAAACAGTCAGATTTGTATCTTGTTAACTGGCCTGCAAATTGTGTTATCAAAATTTAGGGAATGTTAATTATTCTGTCTCTAACTCTAAGAATTTTGCCTGATTATGGAAAATGAAGAACTTCACACATTGTCACAAGTTTTTATTTTCCTTATGAACTCCATTTACCATGCTTTTCATGCATCTTCTTGTCTGAAGCCACAAACATAAAAGTCTCTCTCTTAGTCAATTCACACACTACCGGACATCTTATCTGTCCTCTCCCTCTCTGTACTTGCAGGCCAGGCAGGTGAGGAGTCTGCATCAGTCTGCTGCGCGCGCTGGAGCAGGTGGCATCTTTGTGGTGAGTTAGTTTCTTTGACAAAGTCAAGAAATGTGCAGGAGAAGTTGGATAGAGAGCAGCCACCAGCGCTGTATAGTCAGGCTTGTTAAATGTCTATTGAACCCCTCACAATTAGTTTTAAGTGCTGAACTGGACCTAGTGGATTACAATGAATGGGCATCTTATTGGGGTTATTGTGAATTACTGCAAGAATTGATTGTTAAACTGTTCATGTGCTTCAGCCTCAATCTATGAGATAAATGGCCTCAACGTTTAATGGGGCCAGAATATTTATGGTTTTCAATTCTGTAAGGCAGATTTAATTGTAGCTTTTAAATTAAGTACTACTTTTACATGAGAAAGGAGTAAATGTGCCGAGCTACCAGGTACAACAGAAATCAGAATAATAAACATTTAGAATAATATGCAGTATTGTCAGAATCTATATGATTGAACTGTCCTTATTACTGACCTGCAGCCAACACTGCTGGAATACAGCATGCACATAATAATGTACTCTAATGTACTCTAATACTTTATGTCAAATCATCAGTCCATTATTACTTTATTTCTGTGGACTTATCTGTCCCATCCATCCACCCATCCATCGTCAACCACTTATCCTGCGTACAGGGTCGTGGGGGGATTGGAGCCTATCCCAGCTGACATTGGGCGAAAAGGTGGGGTACATCCTGGACAGGTCGTCAGTCCATCGCAGAACTTATCTGTCCATCTAACTTAATTATTCTTTATAGAATAGGCCTGTTTTGCTCAAGGGTTTACACTGTATGAACCTGTGACTTACACAGGGTCATATTTGTATTTGCTTCAAAATCAATTAGGCAAAAAACTAATGTGTAAAAAGGGTAAATGCACAACTGAGCAATATTTTTGTGAAATTATCTCAGAGGAATTAGTTTTCCAAGCGCTCTTAATTTATCCTGGGATCAGCCTTTAGAGCCTATTAGAGCCATGATTTGCAACAAAAACATCACAGGCGATATTCTCATGTAATGGAAACATGCCATGGTTTCATTGTCCCTTGACGGTAAAGATGTTTTTATGATTGGGGAAGATTAAGTCTGGATGAATTGTCTTTGAACCACTCCTCTTAAATCAGGAATGTTGTTTTAGACATCTTTAACTTCAAACACCATTAAATTTAAAGTGATTCTCTTTCTTAATTGCACAAAGGATATTTGCTGCTCACAAGGGGGCAGTGTGTGCAGAAGCTGAAATAATTGTTGTACTCTTTTCTGTGGTGTCGTAGCAGCACTTCACATTTCTGATGGCTTGTAAACACAATTTAATATAACTCGGATAATAGATGTTATTCAAAGATGACAGGATAATTATACTTTTTGGTGAAAACAATGTTAACTGTCCTTTAACACTGTGGTCTTTATGTTTTAGCACAGAGATACTCCAGACAACAACCCTGATACTCCTTTTGAGTTCACTGAGGAGAACAAAAGGGTAAGGTTGACATCTGTGTTCTGCCGTACATGTAGAGGATGCACTGATGTTCTTTTATTTTTTACTATTATATGCCTATGTTATTCTGTTACTAATTCTTATGTTAAATGGTGTTTAAGTCTAACCCCCTTTTTTAAGCCAGTCTCTGGTTCACTAGTTTTTAATTTATTTATTATTTATTTTTTAAGTTCATATTACTTTTTAAAACTGACGTCAATCAAAATACAGTATAAGGGCATATAAATATCTCTGCTGGTAATGCTTTTGTGTGAGCATTGTTAAATTGTTCTAATTGTTGAAATGCAAAATAGGAATGCATTGATTCTTATTCTGAGCAACTCCACATTCATAGCAAAATGTCTTCTCCCCCTGTAGAGGATTGAGGCCATCATTTCAATGTACCCTGTTGGGCACAAGCAATCAGCCACCATCCCAGTGTTGGATGTAGCCCAGAGGCAACATGGATGGCTCCCCATCTCCGCCATGAACAAGGCACGGTGATTCTTCTGGAATTAGTTGTACAGCTGTGTGATGCCAATTTGTTTTCTTAACCTTTAAGGGGAAAAAGGCAGTGTATGGTTTTTCATAAAAATGTTGTCCAACGTCTTACTTTTCATGTAAGAGAACCACATTAAATGTGTCTTATTGTTTTCATTCAGGTCGCAGAAGTGCTGGAAATCTCTCCAATGAGAGTGTATGAAGTAGCGACATTCTATACGATGTTCCTACGTCAGCCCGTGGGGAAATACTTCATTCAGATCTGCACAACAACACCCTGCATGCTCTGCAACTCAGACAGCATCCTGGAAGCCATTCAAAACAAACTGGGTAAGAGTCAGTTTCCATTTTAAGACAGGACACCAATAAAGAGATAAAAACGCAGAAGAAAACAATCTTTTTTTTTGTGTATATTTGAGATAAACAGATTGGGAGGAACAAACTATACTAATATACAAAATATACTGTTGTCTGCAATTCAAACGACCGTGCGCTGTAGCAGCAAACAATAATAAATATAAGACTGAAACCAAGCCAGAAAACCGCTAACCTACTTCAATCTGTGTGGCATTTAAACTCATATTTGCTTGGTCTTTCAATCAGCCAAATAGTGATGTTACACTTCTTGCTATAACTCACATATAGTGTTACAGCTGTCTATTGTCATGTAGCACTGCTTGAGGTAAAAATGCGTGCTGTTTCAGTAACATAATCTGCAGCTTGTCAGAGGAGATTAGCTAAATGTAAAGTATGTCTTCATTTGTTTTTCCACAGGTATCAAGGTTGGAGAGACTACTCCAGACAAGATGTTCACGCTAATAGAAGTGGAATGCCTGGGTGCCTGTGTGAATGCTCCAATGGTCCAGATCAATGACAACTATTATGTGAGTGCTTGACTACTCTGCAGATGGTTTCCTTACTGAACATTTTAACTAAATTATCAAAATTAGGTTAAAACCTCAAAATTAGTTTTGCAAAGAATGTCCTATTTCAGGAGTGCACCTTTTTTCCCCTCATTGGAAGCCCATGAAGGTGTGGTGAAGTCTGCACTTATAAAGCTCGAAACAAATGAACAGGGGAAATGGAAGCCGTGACAGAAAAATAATCAATCTTAAATTAATAATATGGCTGGAATAACAACATAGTCTCATCCATGACCTCGGTTGGGCAAAACATTAACTTTATGAGCCAGATGTGACATGAAAAGCTTGCTTTTTGGATTTGTGGTTAACATTATCTGAAACTCTATCTGCACTCATTTGCCATGGGGAATTTAATCATTGCAAGCTGAGCAGCTGAGCACAAGTGAATGACCCAATTAAAGTAAATACGACTGAGAAAGGAGGAATTTTCTGTAACACCTTAAATAGCTGAGGTGCAATTAGTGTGTTACCACAGACAGTACAGGTACTGAATTTAGCATTTTACGCAAATTATTAGCAAATGCATGCAGTCTTTGTCTATAAATATTTTTGTAAGCGCGCATGTGTCAGGTTGTTTAGCGCTTCTAAACCTGGAAAGCAGAAACAATTTAAACGTCTTTATGCACATTAACACAGGTGATTAACTTTCCCTCCAAAGTCACTCTCTGAAAACACATTTATGTGTTTTCATCACAGTCCTGTCATAGCCACAGATATTGGATTTTTTTTTTCATTTTGGTGTCAGAGAATTTGATTTATTGATTGCTAAAGAGAATTTCAGCAAATACAACAAAAATACTTCTTAAATAAATTGCCTACACCAGCTTTAATGAAGTGGATTTGAACTGACTGGTTAATTATCTTTTGGAGCGTTAATACTATATAATACTATATAACATGATGTCAGAGTGCGTGCCCTTATTGTGTGTCACTGTCTGCTTTGTTTACTATTTTATTTGGCTGTGATTGGCCAATATGGCTTTATAGTTAGGGTCATATTTCCGCCTGGTAGTTTGGCATGCTCTTGACACCGCTTGATAGCCTGATTTTGCGTTTTCATGTAGACAGAGATTTTATTTTAAACGAAGGAGGAAAAACTCTGGTTATAAAAATACCTGTATACGTGTAGACTTGGCATTATTCTGCATGTCCTTTCATCACTGACACTGTTCTGAAATTTTAAATAAAATTTGAAATTTTTCAGGAGGTCTGATCATTTTGACCAGATGTGTAAAACCTGCTTTCATATGTCTGAAAATTATTGCTTTTTTAGAATCAGCTATAATTATAAGCTTCTTGTAATATTGCATAAGTATTATTTGAGTATTACCTCCTAATCTTCCCCACTCTCTCTTTAGGGTTGAAATTAATAGGCATGAGAAAGTGCTCATACAGGTTGAAACTCTTCAGACCTTTCTAATAATCCAGCACAAGACCACTAGCAATGAAAACAAAGGCTCTATTCTGCTTTCTGATTTCCAGGAGGACCTCACACCTAAGGACATTGAGGACATTATTGATGAACTTAAAGCAGGCAAAGTCCCAGCACCTGGGCCCAGGTACATACAGAATACCATCATTATTTAGTTATTACAATTTTCTCTTTGTAGAATTTACTAAAACATTGCAAGTACACTGATTGCACAGAGATACTTTGTTTTCCTTTTTCTTCAGGAGTGGGCGTTTCTCCTGTGAGCCTGCAGGTGGATTGACTTCTCTAACAGAGCCTCCTAAAGGACCAGGCTTCGGTGTAAGAGCAGACCTGTAGACATTAAAAGCCACTGTTTTCAAAAGCAAGTTATCCCTGAAGCTGATATTATGTTTAACTCAAACATATTGTGTAAATAAACTGTTCATGTACCTATGCTCTAGGTGTCAGTGTGTCACTTATGATTTCAACAATGGAAAGGTAATAACTGAAAACAGATCTGTGCAGATTACAGATTATACATTTTGAATTTAGCCTGTTACAAAATCTTCAGGTATCTGGGTAACTAGGTATCTTATATAGTATGACTTCTGGAAATCAGAATTAATATTCTGACATGTCTTTCCCTGATCTTAAATATGTATTACAGTTAAGAAAGTTTTTTTTTCTGCACTGGACTGTAACTGATGAAAATAAACTACACCTATATTCTGTAACATACAGTTTTAGAGAAAATGCTATTATATTTCACCTATCTTTACCACATGATGCTGTGCTGTAAAAGAAAAGCTTATGCCAGTTTCCATGGTCAGCCCTACTTAAATGACAGCCTTCTCTGAGAAGTGTATTGGACATTATTAATTGGAGGCTACAGCTTAATGGCAAAAGTAACCTGTTTTAGTAATTACAATGTAACTACAGATATCTTAAATGAGCCGTATGACTCATTGAAAAAATGTATTATAGCCATCTTAAATTAATATTTACGTAAATTATACATCTTTAAATCTTTAATTCGGTAAAACTATTATTAATTTTCTTGCCCCAGCCTCCTTCATACAACTGCCGCTGTCATTTCCATCACGCCCCGGTGGCGTTACCGTGTCTAGCCGGTGCCCCTCCCCCACTCCGGTTTCCTCTTGCGACTTTGAAGCCTGCTCTGCAACATAGAATATTATGCCTCATGATACGCATGCGCGTAATATAAACCATGATGCAAATGTCACTGCGCAACCAATTCAAAGCGGGCAGATTCAACGCGTTGGCGGGCTAAAATGGCGAATTAAAGTGACCACAGTATGAATGAAATTGTTGCCAAACACTGTAGCCGTGCTCACAAGACAGAAAGGAGCCGCCATTCGACAGTTATCCTCAACCGTGATCTTCGAGAAAGTTCCCACTGCCCGCAACACAGCAGCGGAAAAGATGACGTCAAGTGCCCGTTCTCACTGTCCATCCCTTTCAGTCCAAATTCACACGCTAACAGGCTTAAACAGATGTTTTACACGCCACTAGCTGACAGTGTCAAAAAGCACAGAGAACACGCTTAACATTAGAGGTGCGTATTTACGCACATCATGGATAAAACAAGCGTTAAATCGTTTGAGACATACCCATCTCAGTCTCTCCAGCAGACGGAGACCTTATAAGCCTGGTGGAGCTCAAGCGGTCACATGACTCCTCTCCACCAATGAGAACGACGCTTGCATGTTTTGCTGGGCTTTTCTCCGAGAGGCGACGAACGGCTGGGATGTTTTCAAAACCTGCGATGAACGTCACACAGCCGTAGGGTACGGTTAACGTCCAATATTTAGGAAATAACTGTTTATATTGCGCAATATTCACATATAGCTGAACCTGAATGAGTCGGTGGGAACGCGTAACCCAGTGAAAAGGTGAGTGCAAAACAATGTTTGTCGCCTCATTGCCTAGGATATTAAGGGGTAAAAATCGTAGTTAACGTTAGCCATCTGGCTAAGTTGTACAGCGAGCGGGCTAACGTTAAGCTAACGTAAAGTAAACTGCGTGCGAAAATGAAATGTGTGTCTGCGTGGGCTTGGTATAACGTTAGTTGTGTGCCACGTGCGTTACACGCATTGAGTACTGAACTGAAATCTCACCAGGATCTGCGTTTAGTAACTCGCTACCTTTTGAAGCGAGAGTACAGAAAGGCGGTAGGAAAATGTCGGGGCGAAACTGAGCGAGCTGGGTTAGCCCGAGTCAGCCAGCCAGTGAGGCTGTGTAGGGCTGGGAGCGAGCTTGCTAGCTAGCTAGATTAAGCGCTGGGGAGGGGGGACGCTATGAGGGCAGTGAAGGGGCTGCAATGGGCTTTTGTCTCAGGCTGTGCTGTGCTCTCGTGTTGAATATTGTCATTAAAACATGAAACGCGAACTTGAGTAGTCCTTGTGTTGGCTACAGAGTGACATTACACGACATATTTATCTGTGAGGCGCATTTCACGGCATAACGTTAATGATAGCTGAGCTCGTTATGTTTACCAACCATAAGCAAGTTGAACATTTTAGCGCTCAACAACATACTGCTGGCTTTGCATTGAAGGCAAGCACGAGCGACGTTACCGTGGGGCGGGTGGTGATGTCTGCAATGATCTAGCCAACGACTTCGTTTATTTACACTCAGTACAGTTATACAGGTATTAGCAATCAAATGTATTGCAAAATATAGTTTTGATTTGCCAATTCATACAAGGAACTAGCATAGCTTAAATAACAAGGAGCTTGCGCCTCCCAGCCAGTGACTGTGACATCTTGGGGGTGTGTTGCCTGATACAAAAGCAGCCTGTTTTAGATGGCTGGCCGTGCGACGACCGCTTTGAACCAACAAAACGTCAACCATAAATTTAAAATGACTAAACTTAAAGATCTATTTTATAGAGACAGCTTTCATTCACATTTAGACGAAGCTTTAAATGCTATTCACCTTTTACATATATTCATGTAGTATTAATATTGGGAGGAGAGGGAAGTATTTTTGCCATGGCGTTATAATAGATTTGACATAAATATGAACACATCAAAATATGAAGATTTAAAAAGAAAATAGAAATTGGTAATTCAAATAGTATAAACAGTTAATTCACATAGGATTCGAAATGCAACAGCATCAGATATTAAATATATTTAATGTCTTGTGAAAGGCAAAGGCAGAGAAAGCCTAAAGTGTAAGACGAAGCTAGTATAGACAGGAAAATGAAGGCAGAAGTAAATTTTTTTTAAAAAATGTTTTCATCTGTTTACTAAGTAACTGTTAAGTGATCTCAAGAATACAATTGTTTTTTGATCACAAGGATCAGTTTGCCTTTCTGTTCTTCTGATCACAAAACAATTGTGCTCAAAAATAAAAGGCTTATGTCAACAATGCATAGGAAACCATGCCATGATTACTAAATGATTATTTCATTAACTCGGATCTCATGAGAACAAGCTTGTTATGTTTAGTATTTATCTTATATCCACAAAAACACAACAATAAAAATCTTTACCCTTGCTCGTCCTGGACACTTTATTAAAATTTATGTAAAATTAACATTTGTCCAGTCATAGGGGATGTATTATTTCAACAGATCTTCTAGATACTTCCAAAAGAAAACTGCTAATTGGCTTGTGAGATTTGAAAGTCAAAACCAACCAATATGTGGCTATCTGCAATTGTTAAATTCACTCTGTGCATTATGTGGCGATTGGTTTGTGGCATCATTCTGTGTTTTTTGTCTTAACCAGTCACTGCATATTCTCACATAGTTAACATTACTCATTTAAAAAAGCTCTAAAGCAGGGTTGTCCAAGTACCATGGAAGACCGAGGGACTACAGTTAGTCATTTCACTCATTCTCACAACTTAAACCAGAGAGGAGGAACTAATCGATACAATTACCTTTGGTAATATACGGAGGATTGAATGACAACCCACATGCTTTCAGTCTTGACACACCATATTTTAACATTACTTATCTAAGTCCTTGATGACCAGGAAATGCATGGGTGCACAAAAGTGCTATTGAATTAATCTTGTTAATTTGATCATTTAAATTTAACTGCAGTTATGATATTTGAGAAGAGCAAAGCTTCAATTTGTGTTTGTATCAATAGGTTTACAATGTCGGGCTGGAATTTAATATATGTTAATGGTGAAATTTGTAATTTAATAAAGTAGTTATGCAGTGAGTTTTTAACTGGTTAGCTAACATTTCATGTATTAGAACCTTTTTTGTGTAGGTACTACAATAAACAAAGATGTTGCTGGTCATAGCCTTGACAGTGCAGACATTACAGACTGTTTTTCTATTCTAGTTCTCTCATATTATCATAATATTCTATCAGGTGTGCGGGTGGTATCTGCTACCATTGTTGATGGTCTTCACAGCCAATTTTTAGTTTATTTTATGTGTGGGCATTAGCAAGTTTTTTTGATAGTATGTCAATGTAATCAGATTCACTTTGTCAAGTGTGCATTTTTTTATTTATTTATTATATTTATATTTATTATTATTTTTATTATAGGTATACTTTTAGTGTCCAGTCCTTGAGGGGTTTGTGCTGATATCTCAATACCCAACTGCAGGTCTGAAACAAAAAGGACATAAGAATAGATATGGATCCTACGAGTGTACTTGCCTACTGAGGATGATTCAGATGGTGATTTGGCTGAAATGTAATGGTTGTCGAGTGAGAATCATAGCATTGCAATATATCAACATATGCTTAATGGGTACTCCGTTATCAGTACCGCAGTACCTCTTTGGTGAGTTATTGAGGCGGAGGTGTGTCCTTTTATTTTCTGCAGTCATTCTGAAGTATCATGCTCTCTGACAATTCAATATTATGCCAGTAAAGAGGTGTTTGACATTGAAATTTCCAGCACTTGCGCTCATGTTGCATGTGTGTAGGAAATACTGTCTCTATATTAACCCCTGTGGAACTGAAAGCTCCTCAGAATACAGTGGAAAAAATAGTATGGCAATATTTCGTACTTCATTTTGCATTTTAGGGGTGTATTTTACTCTTACACTCGCTAATATTGTTATATCTTTCCAGTTTTCTCTCATGGTTCTTAGAGACATTTTGCAGTTAGTTACAGATATTTGACACATCAGCTTTGCATTGTTTTCATTACATGGCCAATGTACAGGATTGCATTATGTTGTGATGGAGTCTGTGTGGTTAACATATTGCTTAGCTATATGACACGCTTGGTCATTTGGAATACTGATCTATTAGGCTTGGGCAATCATCTCTATTTTCATGTCGTCTGATCATGGCTACTTGAGATCATCGATTGACCATCGGATCGCCAGGGGGCGGTGTTACGTTACAGCATGTCAGTGAAATGCCAGCATGGAAGAAACATGCTTATTAGCTTTAAGAGAAACCACCAGAAACATCTGTAAATGCACAGTACAGTGTTTCCAACAGAATTACCATGTAACTGTGGCGCCGTGCACGTGGGGGTGTGCAATTGATAGTTGCTATGTACAGCGTGTCAACCTCGCCAACCTAGCTGTATTCTAACGTTAACATAGCCATCCTTATTAGCTAGGCTCGTTACATGCTTGCTTATAACTTATTTGAAGTTGGGTTTCCGACATTGACAGCGTTGTCTTAAGAAAATAGATAGATGAACTTCTCCGTTTTAGAGAGAAAGAGAGATCTGCACAGCTCTATATTAAAAAATACTCATTTTGATCTTGTTATTGTTGCTCCTCCAGAGCTTTTTCTTTCACTATTACCCATCCTTCTTTCCATTAGACGTTGTTTTTGTTGCTTACCCACAATGCCTTTGCACATTTTATCACACCAAGGAACGGGCCGAATGCTTGGCCTGCGGTTTTGGTGCTTGCAGCTTTCTTGAAAACTGTTTATCCAAACAACTTCACACTTGACAATGCGCTTCTTGGGTCCTGATCAATACTTCTGCCATGAAATAGTTGCATAAAGCTTCATGTAGGTGCAAAAGCGCCTTGAACATTTTATGGCCTCACTGAAGTTAATGCCCCATTCATTGTCTATGCATAAGCCCCAGATTTTACTTGCCTTATACCATAGCCAGTGCGGCTTAAGGTGGTGATGTTCCCTTGAGAAAGCAGGCACGCTGCATTCGGAGTACATGACGTATCACCAAGATGGGAGATGTCCAAATCAACACAGTTGCATCTTTTTTTAAAAAGGTGATAAAATCAAAACACAGCCTCTTGCATGTTCACAACTCCCATCAGCAAAAGAGCTGATATATCGCCAACAACCAACACAAAATACATAAAAGAAAAGACAAATCAAATTTTGTGTCATGTTACTACATTGGCTAATTACTGTTATTACACTAACTGATTTCACAACTTAGCCTTTATCCAAATATATTGCATTAGACCCCCTTTACACATTGTTTTAAAATGGGTCTCGTATCCAGATTGTATCTAGATAATGATTTTAACAAGGTTACATTTACACCTGGTATTAATATGTCCACATTGAGAACTGATCACCCTCAAACAACGCCACATCTTTTGCGTTTGCGGGGCCCCTAAAATGCTTTTATAACTATAGGCTGTATAATAACTTTCTGTGCTTTTCCATAGTGATTTGTTTTCCTCCATGGATTATACGCAGCTCTGCTTGAATGAAAGTGAAACTTAAGTTCGGCCGCATTTCCTTTCGCTACCTTTTTCATATTTGCTCCTTTATTTTAGTAGTTTTGATTCAGTTGAACTCAACTGTGCGTGAGATCACATTCACAAATGGATACGTTCAGCTCACCCTTCATCAGCAACACAAGCACATTCAGTGAATTTCTCCGTTTAAGTGCATTCATGCACAACATTGTGTGGACATACTTTCTGTATTTGCCATCAAATGTATTTATTTGCGACCAGTATGTATTTCTGCCCAAGTACTTCTTGTATGTGGATTTGTATTTACTCATGTTCAGTATGGTGACAATGCTTCCTTGACCATCTCCAGAGGTGGTGGCGCGCTATCTGGTTGCAATCCGATCACCCAGAACGCAGAATTAGAAGTTTTAGACTACCACCTGTAGTCCCTGGTGTCTAACAACATCATGGAATGGATCACTACGTGTGACTCCTTTTCGTTTTTAACAAGAAATCTTGTGAGAGGCGAGTTGTTGCAGGAAATGAGGGAGATATTTTATTTCCTAACATTACTCCAACACAACAAACTCCTCTCCAACTTTGACCCATGTTTCCACCATCGCCTTTCTGCAGCAACTCTCCTCTAGGGCCGGGAAATATGGACCAAAATCTCATACAACTTCTAATGTTAGGCAGAATTCCGGTATAAAATATATATCGGTAGTTTTAGCGGCCATGTTTTTCCTATTTGTAGTAACTTAGCTTGTTTCTTATTTCACAGTTTTAATTATAATTCATTCTACAACTTATTTAAGTGTCATTCACTTCAGTTCTCTTCACACACAGACCTAATGTACCTCTGCTGCAAACACGTCCGCATGCCTTGCTTCTTTCCGACTCTTTCCATGTATACTACTCCGGTAACTTTCTCAATCAGTAGTAGGCTACGTTGTGTAAGTCACCGGGAAAAAAATAGACTTGTCAGCTGCTGAGCTGCATGTAGAGCAGGTGTGTTGACGACGTAGCCTATCAAAACAAAACCACCGTGGTAGCAAATGAGATCTGACTGGTGTGTTCACTGTTGCTTTACCTGGTCTGTTCTTGTAAAATATTCACCATGTCGTGACTTGTAACGTAATCACTCTGTGTTTCTCTGAAAAATGCTACAATGGGTTGCCTAACTTGTTAGGACCGCCAAAGTAAGGTGTATGTGTGGGAAATACTGACTGAACTGTTGTTGGGGTGTTTTTTT